>JAHZMV010006637.1:0-61631 GCA_027743765.1 Coecobrya sp. COE2
AGGTTCAGCCGCTATGCGGGGCAGGACAGCTGATTGGCAGCACCTCGCACACTAAAAGCGTAGTTACTATAATCGCCACCGCAGCCGTTATGGTAGGCCCCTTCCTTTAGTAGGCTATGGCCGAGGTCAATAAACCAGAATCCCTTTGGACAAGAGCTTTGCCCTTGCCAAGAGAACCTAGAGGACGTTTTTTTCTTCTCTATTCTGTTTATTTGTCAAATAATTTTCTTGTTCACTGTCAACCCAAGAGTTATTCCAGAAAAGACAGATAAATAACATGGGAGCATCAGAGCCAAGAAAATTCCTCCGACATTCCCAAAGTCCAGCAAAAAAAATATAGTGGCCAGAGAGAGAGAGCTCTCAAGTGAAATTTTTGTATTACCGTCCCGGTCAAAAACTATAAATGCGTAAATTTTTATATATATATTTTTTTTCTGTTACTGTCATTGTCCTTGTTATTGTGACACAGTCACTCAGTTACATCTGCTACCACAGCTCTTTACTCTGTACTGCGCTGCCTATTTAGCTTTTTTTATTATTTTCGGTTACACTTTTGGCAACAACATTCCTCCCAAAAGCCCTCTTTTTATTTATCTCTCTCCTCTCTGCACTATTTAAGCCGTCCTTTCACTTTCCCTTTGGCAAAGTCCTTCTCTTTTTTATATACAATTTCTCTCTCATGAACAATATCCCAACTGACTGTAATACCAAAAATTACCCCAGAAAAAAGATATTATGAAGTTATGCACAATTTTCGCTATGCTGTCCAATCCCATAAATTTCCATTTTTCCTCCTTGTTGTCTTCTTCCACATTGGAAAGAGTTGGCCCTTTTCTGCTTACATAAACCTTTTATAGTCTTTGCCAAAAAAATATCCTCTACAAAGTAGATACACAAAATCCATGTAAAACTCCCCCTCCCCCCAAAAAACATATCTTCCCCCAATAACCTTTTTTTTATTAATCATATCTACAGCTTTTAGTAGAAACAATAACGATAAAGATAAATAGAAATCGCCTCTCTCTCTGCACAAGAATTGCAAATAAAAACACAGGCGTGTGCTCTCTCCATATCTGTCTCCGAAAATGAATCTGTGTGAGAGCACGCATTATATTTTTTTTAATACCGCTACCACCATCAACCATGCAAATATGGTAACAAAAATCTGCTACGGTACTAACAATCAATCATAAAAAATATATGCACGACCATTTTAAGGCAACACCACCATCATTTCTACACGTGTCCTCTCTCTCCACATATCTGCATAAATGCATAAATATTTATTTTATTTATTACCACAACGACACGGTGGATACTAATTTGATGTACTCTCTGTGAGTATTGTCAACCGAGAGCGGAAAAAAGTCGTAAAAAAGTGCTTTCCTTTCTCCTCTCCCACACAAGCACGCAAACCCAGTAAACTTGTTCTTTTTTTTCTTCAAACACGCATATTTAGAGAAAAAGGACACATATTCATGTGTCAAGTGGGAAAATCATGCAACCTGTTTTGCATGCCAAAAAAAATTGTTACCTGGCATTATTCTGATATTTTTTTCTGTATTTCCTTTTCCAGAGTCGTTTCCCGTGTTTTTATTTGTATATGTTATGTAATACAATACCGATCATAACTGTAATAATAATACATACACGCTTGTATTTTGTTGTTCACGGAAAAAAATAACAGCATGTTTTATTACCGCCGACGACATACATTCATCATCGTCAGGTATTGTCCAATTAACATGTACAAATGTTATCATTGACATTAAACTGGGGAGAAAGGAGTGTCAAGAGGAAAGCAACACTGGTTTGATTAGCAGTCATTTCCTGATTTTCATAAAAAAAAACAAAAAAATGGAAAGGAAATTGGACTTGGTCTGTCACTTGAAATTAGAAACCGGACCGGATACACAACAGAATTCTGCTCAAAGTTGATTACCCATTTGAGTGGATATGAAGAGAAACTTTTTGGCCTTAATTTTTTTTTCTTCTGGCTTGGATTACCTTTCATATATTTTTCATTACCAAATACATTTTCCAAAAACCGAAGTTTTTTTCTTCTCTCAGATGAATGCCAAAATCATCGAGTGAAAATGAAGGCGTGTGCGTGCATTCTTTTTTTTGGAGTTGTATGCATTTTTCTCATTAGAGACGCACGAAAAAAAAGTGCTTGAAATATCTCATCCAACAAAAATCTTGGAAACCTCTTCATCTCTTTCCACACATTTCAGAAAATCTTCGTATGCCACTTGTCAGCAGAATACTAAACAGTGTTGAAGGCAGAGATGAAAAATGGGTTGTTGAAAAAATTTCAAGTTTCTCTGGAAAACCAGCCAAATATTTTTTTAGAGGAGGATGATGAAAAGTAAATGTGAAAATTGTTAAAGCTGTTATTATTAAATGAACTTAAAACTGTATTCATTCTTCTTCTAAAAAATGAAACCGTCTTCTTTCATCATATTTTCCTTTTTATGTATATCTGTAATTCGTTCAACCTCAAAATAAAATAATATGTATGATCAGTAAACCTTGACTTGTTGTAAACTGAAACTCGATTTTTTTATACGGAGAAAAAAATATTGCCAAGAAAGTTTTTTTACAATAAAAAAGCGTATATGCATTTCCTTTTACAAAGCTCGCTCGCAGTGATTTTCTTCTGAGAAGTTACATCTTTTTTTATATACGTGCCCTCTGGAGATTTTCCTTTTGGTTCAGTTGTCTTGATTATATTTTCATGAATGAAAACTCAGACTGGTCAGTTAACCAGATCATATGAGCGTGTGATGATAGGGATGAGAATAGTAGACGGGATGGGATTTAGAAACCAGAACAGATTTTTCTTTAAATGGATACATTGTATTTACAAAAGTTGGTTTTCCACGCTTCACGGAAACTGACAGGTTTGTCGAGAGATGCAACTTTTTTTTTCACTTGAAAAAGTCATCTTCAATTTTTACCTGGCCTTGGCAATCAAAATAAGATATTATTAGGGCTGACGGGAGGAGGAAGGAAATCTGCTACAAATAATAGCAGCTTTTGAAAGTGAATGAATAAAAAAATGTGATCTTGATATTTAAGATTTTTTAAAGAAATAACAAGTTTGTTATTATTTACGACTTTAAAAGTTTATCCACATTAACCACCTTTTTTCATATCCACTTTGTATTTTCAAAGCAGCTTTTCTGAAAAAAAAACATGAGCTTTTTGATAGTTTGTTCACTCAAGTTACAAAATATGATTATCTCGTTCACTCAAGCCAAAGTAGTTTTGACAGGTAACCATTCACAACAAATTAAGAAGAATAAAAAAAATCTTTTCCGTAACATTTTCCTTTTCTACACCACCCAACATAAAAAAATGCACCCTAAGAGCCTGATTTTCAGTGTGAAGCCTTGCGGAAATTTCTGACAAAAACATCTTCATTTTACTTCTTATTACTATTATTAGCACAAACTTGCATCAACAAAGTCATCATTGTCACCGAAATGACAGGTGAACAACATCTTTGGTGTCATTAACTCTCCAATTTTCTTTTCACACGAATAACGCCTGGACCCTCTAATTTCATAAAATATCCATTCATCAATACAAAAAAAAATTTCCTACAAAATATCCAACCAAAATTTACACAAACTTTATTTTATTACAAAACCCAAGTTGAAATTTCGTTTGCGCAACTCTCAACCATATTATATTTTTTTGTTCATTTCATTTTTATTTACGTCACTCTAATAATCTCTTATCTTTTAAAAAAATCTCCACTTTTTAATTCTTTTGGCACCTTTTATGGTCAAAACTTAATTATTACAGCACAACAGGTTTCTATATAAAAAACACGAAAATGAGGCCTCACAATTCAGTACTCCAGCAGCAGGAGCAGCAGCAGTGCTTAATCAAGTCTGTAATCACTGAAAAAAGTGAACACAATGGTGAATTGCATTAAACTACGTATATTATTTTTTTGCCCGTTTATTAAGCTGTGACGATACGACAATGATTAGTGATTAGAATGACGCAGCAGTTCTTTATTCATTGCAAAATTCTATTCCTCCTTCCCAGCCAAAAAAAATATCACATTAAAAATGCAAACTTTTTTGAATAGAATTCCATCCCCTTTCTGGTATTAATCATTAGCATCAACGCGTTAAATTTTAACTGATTTGCAATCAGATAGCTTGCCTCCTTCCTTTCATTTTTACATTCTCTTTGCCCATACATGGAATCAAATATCTTACTCCATCATTTTTTTAGTCAACCAACCGAACTCAAACGCCACAGAGAGTAATATTTTGGTACGGTGTCAATGTACGCGATCGCACGCACCTTTCTTTCGGCCTCGTTCGGTACGCGCTCACGCATTAAATACCCTCCACACATAAAAAAGTGACAATGATATCAAACAGATTAAAAATATTGTGTCCTCCACCTTCTTAGATAATCATCGCAAAATCTTGACAACAATACTTTGTTGTTGTCATGTTTTTTCTCATAAAGTGCGAACGTAAGAAAAAAACATGTAAAAATAATTTTATTTTACCACACACAAGACATCTTACAAGCAGAAATAAATATAAAACGCACTTCTTCTCCGTCTCGGAGACGAAACCTCATAAAAATATATTCGACTTATCTTCAACCTTAACAAAAAAAACGTGTCACATTTTAAGTAAGCAGACATGTAAAATATCTTGATGGAATGCGGAATGCCTTACAAAAAAACATTTGGCCTCATGGCTCATCTTCAAAAGATTGGATTGCTTGCTGCCATCATAAAAAGAAATCCTACATATTTATATTATCTTATCCACACAAGCTTTTAGCTCGTGTACTTTTTTCAGATTAGAAAAAATTAACAAACTTTTTTTTCTGCCATGTGCTATACAGCTTTGTCGATATTTTTTATTGGCGAGTCACCTTCACCTCTCTTGGTACAAGACAAACAATTTCCGTAAAAAATATTCACCGTTTTTTTTCCAACCTCCCACTTTTAATCATTCATGAAAGCAGTGAAGATTATTACATGCGTGTGTGTGTGTTCTTCCTCTTATCAAGCCACTCAGAGACAACACCGTAAAAAGAAAAATGCACACACATTTTATTTTCTTCCGCATATAATCCTTCGTTGGACCTCTCCTCCACGCACGATCCATGTTTAAAAAGCGCAGCTGGATATTTTTTTCTGCGTGTGCGTCACTTTCGACATAATGGCTTGTGTGTTAATGTAAACATTATTTTTGAACGCCATATACACCACACAGTATATTGACAAGCGTTTTATTGCATCTCTTCACTCACTCCATCTATAGTACTCAACAGACCACCATATCACCTGCCTCTTTCAAGGTATTATAATCTCTAAGAGCATTTTATTTTTTTCAAGTGGTTTGACTGGATTTTTTAAAGAATATAATGGATGGTTAGTATGATTCCAGTGGAAAAAAATATGTGGCTGTATTGATCATCATTCATAAAGAATTTACATAAACGGCTGAAAAACGTCCAGCTAAAAGGATCATGATGATGCATGTCTCAACTTTAAACATTTTTTTTTTGATTGAACGCCTTCCTTCTTTTAATACTGTTTACTACAGCTTATTATCCTCTTCTACACAGATTTGCATAATGAGCTTAATAAGTGTAGAGAAAACGCCGACGGATTTATATTTCCTTTTCGGTTCATCCTCCCTAAAAAATATCCTGTTCCTGTGAGCGTGGAGAGTTATAGCCATTAATGATGACAATGATGATGAAACAATGCTTAAATAATCGTCATAATCCATACACTCTGATTGTTGCAAGGATGGTGATCATGTCCAAACCGGGAAAAAAATTTTCTACCTCCTTTCTTTACGATTATTACTATGGGAGTGCTTATGATGATCATCACACAAAAATTTTCCCAATAAATTATTCACCTTGATAGATCCACAATCATCATTCCTGTGCCGTTAAAAACGATAATGACGGAAGAAGATTATATTTTTTTGTATGCATTTTTTCGCAGGTGGCACGGATCTTTTATTTTCACACAGGACACACGGAATAAAAAAAAAAACGAAAAGGGTTATTTGTTTTAGAAAACAAGAGAGAGCATTAAGGTGTGATGTGGTTTAAATGATGACATGCGTAAATCCTTCGTATCGCACTGTCATCATCTTTTTTACTATGCACACGTTATGTAATCATGATGCAAAAGACAGGATGATGATGACATGCACAATATACATACACAGTTGAAAAATGAGCGACAAAACGTGCGTTCAGATTTTTTGAACATGGATAGTATTTTTTCACGCATGGCTAGACAGAGTCGTGTACAAATCTTGTTGAAAACAAGGACGGAACGAAACACGAGACCGTTAAAAAAAATGGTGTGCGGAAAATGTGCATTATTTCTAAAAGAGTTGAAACAATGCAGCTTGAGTATTTTTTTTATACAAACTTGTCTGAACCAACACCTTCCTCCTCCTACACAACAAATCTGCACAAAATAACGTGTGTTCATTTTATTTATTTATTTTTTTCATAAATCTTTTTTCAGATTGGTACAGTAACAATGCATAAAAGACAGACCACACCAGCATCAATATTGCACACACAGGTCGTTCACACTTTGAAAAAGGTGACGATCAGTTAAAATGAGGAATTCAATAAGCTTATCATTGAATTCCTTTTCCTATTGCTGGAGTAAACACGTGTGTTTTTGGCCCCTGCCAAAAAAAAAAGATTGGATTCGTCTCTTAAAAAATAGTTGTAATGTGAGTGTATAGAGTGTAAATTTCATTTATTATTTCCGGACCACGCACTTGACTTGTTCAGTTGGCATTAATGGCACATTATTCGGAGAGCTTTTGTTTGTGGTGCATGAACACAGACATTCCTTCAGTCAATTTTCAATGATGACGATACTTTCTTGTCTCTTGTTTGCCTCACCCACCATCCCACTTTCTTGACTGTTTTCGCCTATCATCATCATTCCATTAATATTTACGACCAGGACGAGAACTATCATCCATACTCCATTATTTTTCCAAAAAAAAGATTCCAGAGAGTTGAGCATATAACCACCCATTCTCTGTCATCATCAACAATTAACCTGTGTCTAAGTACTTGCTTCAGAACATGAACTTGACTTGAGTATAAAAAGCGGCCAAAGTCAACCAGACATGTGCATTTACGATTTTTACTCTTATTATTACATCATCAAAGGAAAAAAAAAGTTGTCTTATCAAACCAGCTTTTTTTTTGTTACCGGGGTGTTTTCACAATAACAACCGGTTGCTTAAAAAGAGTAAAGGCTTAAAGGTAATTCTGGCTTAATGGATAATAATATTCTTTTTCTAGAGAGGTTGAATATTTAAAGCTAAATGGACATCAGGTTTGAATGAAACATTAAAAGCTGAGCACAGCAGAGTGTAAAAAAATGACTTGATTGTCCTTTTCGTCCATCCGACCGCGACCATCAAAAAGATTTTGTTTATGGTCCAGCCTCAGCCTCCAGCAAATAAAAAAGGATAATTCCGCAAGTGACAATTTAGACAGAGAATTTTTAGCGTAACAGACGGATGGATGGACAGACAATTTTTTGATTGAACAAAACCGAGATTAAGTTGATACATGAAAATTACAGGTGAAAAAATTCCGACAAGAATTTATCTGGATAAGTAATGCGATATGATTTAATCCAATTAAATGAATCATGAAACCTTTTTTTTGATGATGAAGCGTTTTAACTTAATTATATTTTTTAGACAGTAAGCGAAAATAATTTTTTAAAGGAAACATTTATCACACTCACATTTGTCGTTAGCTGATTTGTCAACGTCTGCACTTTTTCTTGGGCTTCTGTCAGCTCTCTCCTCAGTTTTCTCACTTCGTGCGCGTGCTTATCTTCTTGCGAGCTGTAGAGAGATGACGCTGTGGACACAAGGCTTAAGGAAGATGCGTTAACTGAAAAAATAAAATAAAATAAACGGTTCTTTTACAATTTCTTACATTATAATCCGCTTTATCAGTCCATCAAACATTATCAGTACAGATAAAAAATACTGGTGTCAGAAGATAAAAGTCAGCTCTTGTCTTTCGTGTCATCTTCATTTCATTAAATAAAGCGCTATAAAAACCCAGCCCGCTAGACAAGTCACACAGAAAAAAAAATCTTAATCGTTTTGACTAGTTACACGTGCCACTTGGGTATCAATTTTTATCAGATCTTTTATTTAGGGGGACCACCCTGAACATATCTGAACCCTGATAATCAATAATTATCAAACAACGCTCTACAGAAAACCATATTATCTTTTTGTATATTTTCCCAAGGCGTTTTCAAACTTCTAACTGATTATTCGTGTTAACTCTTCAACAAAAAATGTTGGGTTTGGGCTATACAACGATTACAAGTTCACTTTCGTGACGATGACGAATATACATTTCGTTTATAAAATGGATATGGTCAACTGTGTGGTTTACTAATATTTTTGTCTTAAAAATTCTCAAATCCAAAATCCATATTTGTAAATATAATAGAATAGCTTTAGGGAATTACATGGATGAAAAAAACTTATCCAGATATAAATAATCAATTACATATCCCATTCAAGTAACAAAAATCCTGCATAGTTAACTAGTGAGATGTCGTGAGATCATCATAATTAAAAGACTCGGGCCTCCTAATATTTTTGCCTGAAAGCTTTTTTCCATCCATTTTATAGAATTACCTAAGGCTAACTATATCAAGTAATTAATGGCTGATTGAGGAAAAACATAGACAGTTAATATTATATAGGCGCCCATAACAATAAAGAAAGTAAAGTTACCCATTAAAAATAACAAGACCATTTAACCCACCAATTATTATTTTTTTTTGTATACATTTAACCGTTTAAAGAAGTAGACATGTCAATAATTATTAATAATAAGGAAGTCAAGACAACGCCCAACAAATTTACGGCAACGTTATCCACATAAAATGTGACATTAGACAATAAATAGCCATATTAGAATATTCAATATTTGTTCAACATTTATCGTCTCTAGCCTTACAACTTATAACTATCATTAAATCACAATTTGGATCACAAGAAAAAATAATTATAGGTTTTGTTCGCAGAGCTGCTGACAACAACAAACGCCAATGACTCACGTTCAATAAAATAACCACTTTGCATAAATAACAAAATTGTTTGTTTTAAATAACAACTCATTTTTTTGTCTTGTCTTTGGACTTGTTTTTCTTTACATACAAAGAGCACGCTTTTTAGTGTAACACGCTTGTTATTGTGTAATTTTCTACAAAATTAAATTCTTCATCTTCGTCCTTACTATCATCTTCCTTTGCAGAGAGCTTCGCCAAAAATCCCGAATATGGGGACATGCTCAAACGAACACTGTGATTGCTTGAGGCGGAAGCTGCAGAAGAGTATGGTCCACCTGGACCACCCGGTCCACCAGCTCCACTGCACAATCTATACAAAAATAATAATAATAATTTATTCTTCTTCATATTCCAAAAAAATATTCATAAAAAGTATCTTGTCGTTTTTCTATTTACCTCGCCGTTGGTCCATGAATAGGTGAGGTGGGTAACGTGGGCACACCACTTGCCGACATTGTCGAGCTATAATAAGGATTTGCATCATCATTCCTTTGCAACATGGACGGGTACAGTTTTTCCGACTTTGTCGATCTGTTCAGAAATAAAATAGGCAAAAAAACAATATTTAATTTTTTTCCTTGAAAAAAAAATGTTTCATCTAAAAATTATAGTCACAAGGACGACACACAAAAAGGAGCATTAGTCCTTTGTAGAATAAAAAACAGAAATAAATATTTTTTGTGCTTCCAATTTACTGAGAAGCAATACAGTGCACATAATTTCCTTCAAAATGATTTGAAAGAAACTGTAAAGGAAAAAAAAACAAAAAGGAATTACTCACAAAGACAAATATTTTTCATGCAAGCGTGCATACTACATACATACGACATGCATATATTGTGCATTCTAAGAAGAAAAAAGGAACAGATTGATTTGATTTTTTTACCTGGGAAAAGTCCTTTCACGGAAATGGCTACAGAGAATATAAAAAGGGAAATAACCCATTCAGGCAGGCAAAAATAGACAGAGAGAAAGGCAGAAAGAGAAAGTTGGAAAGAGAGAAATTTTTTTGGAAAAGAATAAAAAGGGTTAGATTTCTTTGTTGTTTCAAACAGGTTTCAATTTGAAATCATAAAGCACACATCTACCAACATTAAAGGTAGCATACATAGAGAAACACACATAAATAAATTAGTCGGTTTGATGTCAACAGGAAAAAATCTGTTTTTGTCAATTTTTTTTATAGTATTGATTTTCTACACACATATTCCTTGTTTTTTTTATCGTCATGCACAGAAATAAAGACAGGTTAGACCCACACGGGAAATTACTACGGAGTGAATTCAAGCTGTCCCTTAGAAAGGGGAACCCCACAGGGAAGTTTGTACAAATTTGACGGGGGAAAATATTCTAGTACTACTTATTTGTATACTATTAAACAGCGTGGGGGTTTTCCGTCTGTCTCTACATTTATTTTTTTTCTGGAGATTTCATCTTATCATATTCAGTTGTCACTTTAATAATTCAAGTTGATCTTTTCCTGTCACTCTTTTTTCCATCAGATTGTTAGATGAAATATTAATTTTAAAAAACTGGATCATCTCATGCTATTCTGCTGCTCCAGTCACTCAAAACCTCAATCAAAATCTACTGAGAGATAACACTTTCGCAATTCTTTTTTCTGGGACAAATAAAAAATAAATGGGATTGTGTGTTTTTCTTTCTTTTGTTTCGAGATCCTTTTTACCTGATACTGTTACTCCGATTTAATCTCGGGCTTCTTGACGGACTCCCTTGGTCTCCTCTACTGCCTTGGTCTCTATGCGGAGCGGAAGATATTCTCCCTTGGGTTAAGCTATTTGACCGGGCGTCCCGTAGTTGGGCTGCCAAAGAGGATGTTGAACTTAGCGACTCCATACTTTCCGCTTCTGTCATGCTCCCTCCAGCTAAAAGAAAAACAAGATATTATTTTACATCCATGTCCCACCTTGGCTTCCACCTTCACACCAGGACAACATAAACAACCATTTCTCCTACTTTAATTTTCTCCATGAATAGGAAAGATATAGACCATTCGCGAAAATAAAAATTGGAATGCATGACTGGCCTTAACGAGTTTATGTAAACAATATTATTATATACATCTTCAAAGAAGCGGCGGCAGAGCCAAGCACATTTCTCATTTCCACTTTGGTGCGTGCCTCATATGTCTGTCTTTTTCTTGCTGGTTGGGTGATCACACCAAAAGATATAAATTTTTGGAATAGGAGCAGTAGGATCACAGTTGGAATAGCATTAATTCAAAGACTTCCAAACAAACAAGCCAAGTCATCATTTTCATATCATTATTTACCTTGGCTTGGTTTTCTATGCATAAAAAAAAAGGGAAAAGAAAAGTGAATTGACGTGAGAGAGAGTGAAAGTTGGCGTTATTTTCTCTCTTGTTTTTTGTTGTCTGCTTTGCTGCTGCTGTATAAATAGGTGCTAACACAAACAAATAACGGATTTGCATGCAAACATGGTGATGATGATGATACACAGAGCTATTTTTAAAACGTTGATAGAATAAATAATACGCGTAGGTAGGCAATTTACTACACAAGTTTGTTTTCTTTCTGTGTGTCTGTGTAGCTAACCACTTTTACTACAATAATTAGTACTTTTCCTGTCATGAATAAATTTTCTTGGACAAATTTCACCCTCTTAAATACTAAGCCTTTGTAGCAGACGAAAAATATCTCATTAAAACAGACAGAAAACTTAAGTTTGAAGAAAATAATGGGGAAAAGGCCAACGACTTTTTTTTGCTAAATTACGCAAAAACTACTCACGATGGTTGTGTTGCTGACATGATGAAATGTGCGTGCATCTCATGATCATCATGTCGACGGTGGTTTGTATGTTTCGTGCCATAAACGACCACGCAGGTAGGTAGACGAAAAATAAATAAGTATTCATTTCGAGCCAAACTCCTACTTAAAATTAGTCGAGACAAAAGCGAGCGTATAAAAAGTTTTTTTTCACAACTTTTCCCTTTCCATATCAATTTAGTTTTGTATTACAACAGACACAAAGACAAGAGGAGTAAAGGTGGCAGGAGCACAACTAATGCAATTTTTGTAATTTAAAAAGACAGCCAGACGGAGAGAATTCATTCTTTCCCTTTTTTTCCGCTCCTTTTCTGAAGGAGGATGAAAATAACAACAGCCAAAACAACATTCTCTCTTTTCCTTTTACTTTTCCTTCTTCTCCTCTGACATATATTTATAATTTAAGTGAAGGAAAGCGGAAAGCGCTTTGGAAATGAAATGGATGAGCAGAGCATTTTTTTTACGTTTATAACTTTGTATTGTCTGTGAAGCACGCACCACCACCACCCACCTCGGTCAAAAGCCCTGGTAATGCAATGCAGGCCAACCACCTACATTAAACTTGTCTACCTTTCCTTCCTTTTTTTTATATCTTTCGTTTCAACTTTCCCTGATGAATAATTTTCTCATAAAACGGAAATGTTGATAGCGGAAGAAAAAAAAAAGTATTTGGTGGTGATGGGAGTGGGCGATGCTAGAATGACGATGATGCTATTACTGTATTCCAATTTTCGCAAAAAAAAAGTCCGCACAAAATAATAATAACGTAATGCAGCAAAAACACACTCGATTTCACATGATGTGATCGGTGGAAATACACAGAGGAGCTAGAGTGGAGTGGATTGGTAAAATGAGGCTGAAAGTAACCAGCACACCACTTGCTTCCTTCAATTTAATGACATCATTTATATTGTTATTAGCAAACTGCTATATAGAGACTTACCACCTATAAGTCTGTTGGGAGCACTGGTAATACTGGAAGCGTATCCTGTGCTGTGTCTCATCCAAGAGTAAGGTGTACTCCCGGAAACACCTCCTCCACCTCCGGTGGTACTCGAAGCTCCTGTTGTTGAAGCATAAATTTCGCTGTATGCTGCATACCCACCAGCATCACTCAGAGAGCCATCGTTCAATAAATTCTTGGAGCTTGTACCGCCGCCACCTCCATTTGCAGCGGCGGCTGCTGCTGCTGCCGCTGCTGCAGCCACGGCATACCGTGACATTCGGTCCCGGCTGGAATTCGGAGTACCATAAATTTGCTGGTGTTGATGATGATGATGTTGCTGCTGTTGTTGGTGTTGAATAGCGGCGAGAATGGCCGCATAGTCGGCTGAAGATGTAGCACCTTTTGGAAGGCTCTGCGAGCCAAGGATTCTTTCCCGGAGGCTTTGTGACAGTTGGGCAGCCGTTGGCGTTGTTAACGACAAGGACTTGATTTGCTGGGATGAGGGTGACGAGGAGCAGGGAGCAAAGGAGCCTGAATTCCGGGAGCAGCTTGACACCGCATACTCCCCTTCACTTGGATTGTTAGTGGGAATATTCGGGGCGGAAACACCGCTGGGAAGTGTTTGGCTGTGAGGATGATGATGAAGCATGTGATGGTGATGATGGTGCTGGGCGTACAGAGCAGCATGGGCACTGCCACTTCCGCCTCTCCCGCTCATTTCATGTAAATCATTGGTCGTCTGCGTCCCACCAGAAACTTTAACCTTTGTCCTTGTTTTTGGACTCTGGGCTGCTGACGACACACCACCTTGCTGAGGACGCTGTTGTTGTATCGTGGTAATTACAGAGTAAGGACTAATATGACTTGCTGATGAGGACGCTGCTGCCGCCGCTAAAGCTTGTTTGTACTCCTCTGGGGTCATCATTGTCTGTTCCCTCACCATCCCAACCATGGTCACCTTCCCATTCCCACTAACCGTTGTTACAGGTACAGCATACTTGGCACTGTTACCACCACCTCCACTACTCCCAACAGCATTAGTCCTCCTCATGAATCCAAAGCCACCTCCACCACCGCTAGGTGCGGGTGACGGTGGAACACTCCCGTTTCCGCCTATTATCCCTTTGCTTGTTGTCGACGAGCCTCTTTTCCCTCCCTCGCCACCAGAACTGCTGCTACTACTTCCAGAACTTCCGCCACTTCCTCTTTGTTGACGCTCAAGTCCTTCCTTCCCTCCATAATGATCCTCTTTGATCCCTGTGCAAAATAAAAACAACAAAACAAAAAGTTATTACTACACCGACATTACCACGTGCCAAAATATTATTCTTCCCAAAAATAATTCCACGTTTCCCCATTAAAGTCAAGAACGGCATCTGCTACTTGATGCGTGAGTAAAATTACTGACATGCTTTCACCAAAAAAAAAATCTCATGACTCATCTGACTGCCTGCTGTTGCTTTTTTTTCTACTTTCCCTGGCCTATAATATGACCAATACACATTTTTGCTCTAGAAACCTCTCACATGCTACAAAAAAAATCTACTAATATTCACTAAACCTCTAACAAACCCAAAAACGCCAAAAGCCAATGCCATTGTCACGCAATTTTTTTTTTTTTTGCTTTTAGGAATTTCACAAACGCGAGAGAGGGGGTCGTCACCCAAGCAGAAAATAGTACACAATACAAAACGTGTGTCGCATCCCAGATAACTTTTTTTTTTATCCCCACACAGTACTTTTCTCCAGACGACTTTAGATAGCAAAGTCAGAGGAGAGAGCATGAAAAAAAAATCTTATTAAAATAGATGCCTCTTCTCATCTTCCACCACACACCAGAGACAGAATATACATTTTTACGCATTCATTTTCCAAAACTCCACCGACCAGAAAAAATTTTCATAAATATCCCTCTCCTATCTTTGTACAGGGAGAACCGAACCGAAAAAAAAGGACAATGAACATGTCGCGAAAAAAATAGCCAGTAGCGCTATACTACATATCTATAATTTTTCCACTTTCTCTTTTTTAGAAGAGAAAGTACAAAAAATATATATGTGGCGGCACTTAGCCATACGGCATGTATATATCTTTTGAGCAGCAGCAGCAGTACACAGCTGGACTTGTGTTAGTGCCGTGTAATGGAGTGAAGTTTACGAGCAGCATAAAAAAAACTTGTCGGCAGTGGCGACTTGGCCATTTTCTTATTTTCCACTGCTGCTGCTGCTACAATATCGTAATATGTTTTACAAGAAAAGATGAATCCTTCCGATATCCCACATCATCCCATACACTATGCCAATTCTCCTTCCGCAAAAACCTAAACCAACTTTCATCAGCGACGAGTTCACTTTCTCCCGGGTTTTATCTGTAGAAAACATGGACGGGACTCTAAGCACTGGTTAGAAGAAATGGTCGCTATATATGCCACTTCCTTTTCATGAACCGTTTTTACTACTCCTATTTATTATAACTATTACTACAGCTATTACTATTTTCTTCTCTCAACTAACTACACTACTAGCTTTTTCAAGAAGAAACGAGGCAGAAGAAATTAACGCAGTTTTCTCTCTAGAAGATGCTCTTGCTAGAAACATTGGTCCAGTAAGAAGCAGCAGCAGCACCCAGAGAGTCATTATCCTTTTTTTCAAAAGGAGTCTCGTCACTTGGTGCTCTACTACTTCCGGTTTTTATTATTTTTTTCACGGATGGCACGCACTCCTTTCCACTAAAGCCATTTATTCCAAAAAACCAACCAGCAGCAAAGAGCACGTCTCCAAAAACGACACATGCTGTTTTTCAACAGATGTATGGCATCAAAGCTCTCTCGCAGTATTTTTTCTCCAGACGAGAGTAAAGTGGATTAAAAAGCAGGTCAATAAAAAAATATATATACTCCCTTAGCTTTCCTTACAAAACGACAAAACGGATACAATATCTCTCCAAAAAATAAAAGACACACACACGTGGTGTGTGTGTGTGTGCATCGCACAGAGTCGTAATAATAATCCACTTTTTGCCGGTTTGCATTATTATTACCCCCATTTACTCTTTAACTTTTTTTACAGAATTGAAACACAATGATTTTGTATAAAAGAAATGGGAACGGTATCTCAGAAAAAAAAACATTTTTTTAGTTCACCGGGGAGAAATAAAGTAGAGCTATTAAAAGTGAAAGTGGAGAGCAAAAAGAAAAGATGTGTGCTTTTTTTTCAAAAAAATATATATAGAGTCCCTCTTTTTTCTGGAGAAAGTCAAAAAGACTTTATGAAATTGCAACTTGTGTATGTCGTCTTCCTTCTGGCAATACAATCACTTTAATATAATATTGCACGATGGTGCTCGGGTACGATTTTTTCTTGTGATTTTTTTCTTTTGTGTGCAGAAAATAAAAGTACAGTTGAGAATCCTAAAAAAAAGGACCAAGTCCTCTGCAGAGAGAAGAGGATTCCGCTATCTGACAAGATCAGATTCAGATTTTTTTTTCTGTAACGAGTAAAGAGAGAGAGAGAGTTGGTGATGTAACCTGGACTATAATACAAGATGGATGTATAGTGAGAGAGAGAGAAAGGTGGTGAAAGTGTGTATTATATTGACCCTTTCAATTTTCTTCACCGTTGTCGTCTCATGAAGAAAAAAAAAATGTAATAATAGTGTGTAATCCCATTGGGTGAAAAACACCTTCATGCATTCCGATACAAAAGGTGGAAAATGGATACATGAAGATGATGAAGGGAGAAAAAGGAGAATTTTTTTTTTGTATGGGTGGAATTATGAGAAAAAAAGATTCTTAGAAAAAAAAAGGATCCTCTTTTTTTCTTTCAACTTTGCTTTCATAAACACGGCGGCTGATCGTGCTACTAAGCACGTTATGTGATGATGTATATTGCTGTTTTATAACAAGAGAAATTGGGGCTAACCGTAAAATTTCATAAATTCAACCGGATTGAGAAATGTAAAAAATATTTAAAGACCGGGTTAGGATTTGAAAATTATATGGTTTGAATAAAAATGCTTGTAACATTTTCTAATCCGTTTGACTTTCCGAGCAGGTCTTGTTATTAAACTAAATAATAATAATACATTATTGAGCATAGAAAGGATTAAGACGACAAAAAAAATTCAATCAAAAATGTTGCAAAATCCTCTTCAGCTTTTTTTTTCTAAAAAAATCCAGACTTATTTTTTTCTCCATACCTTTCAATCTTGCTGTCATGATCTTTGGTCGTCATTGGAAGAAGCTTTTTTTACTTATTTTTTTAGAATAAATTATGAAGTTGTTGTGTTACTTATGTGAAAGGATGGAGATTTATATTTTCTCACAAGTGGACCAATTTTCGAACAATATGACACATTTATATATAAATTTCCTTTTTTCTTGTTGCTTTCACAAAAAAGCCTCCTCACATTTTCCGCCATTCTTTGACAACAATGGCGAGAAGAAGAAAAAGATTCTCTAACAAATAAATTCTACTTTGTATACAAAAAATATATATTTCGGAGTGCAGGTGGAATGGATTTTCAGAAAGATGGAGGGATAGAAAGTGCTCCGAGTTTTTCTTTGATCCTTTCAAAATGTTTGATTACGCTTGGCTTAGCTTACAGTAAAGTCAATATCTGTGTATGGCTGTCCACCCATCCATTAAGCCATACGCACGGAAAGCTTATCTTTATTTTCAAGGCTTGTAATTTATTTAGTTTTGTAAAAAATTAGTACTAGGCACAATTTTAAAATTGTTGCATAACCATACATTGTGCAATCTACAGAATTAACTAATTTTTAATCTGTCTGATAATAATTTATTTTGAAGTGGTTAAAAATTATTTGTCTGAGTAAGAAACTGTCATTTGGATACAATCATTGTGGAAACCGATTAATTTATCAAACATAAAAAATTATTCTCCATCTGTCAATACATTCTGATGATCCTTTTACAAAAGCACATCATATTATTTATTTCTCGATATTTCTCAACTCAAGACATCCATTACGAATAAAATGACGATAGGAAAGTATTTTCCGCTGTTTTCACAAAACAGTCCATCTTGTCTCTATTCACTTACATACACAATGCTGCTCGACATACCAGAACAAGGTTTATTTTTTATTATTCCTCTGTCAAAAAAAGCTTTCATCCGAAAAAAAACCCGTCTCCTCCACCACCACCACCACCACCTTTTCACCTCCATTCTAAAAAGTTGCAGTTTTTTACGAGAGCAGAATGCAAAAAAAAGTTTGTGAGTAAAAAGTTTTTTAGCGAAAAAAGTTGAGCTGGTAGAAGTTGCGCCAAAAAAAGACACTACCAGCAGCAGCGAGTTATTAGTATGCTTGGTCGTCACCAAAATAAAACTTCGCAGTTGTATACCGGCTTGCTTTTGAAAGTGTCATTATCGTCGTATTAATCAGTACAAGGAGGATCCTGACGGGTTACACAACTGTTGGTACGGTAAAAGCCTAATTTACATACGTATGACTATGGAACTGTCATGTAGTTGGGTTGGCTTCAGTTGAGCCTTGTTTTATTTTTTATTATTAGTAAATGTTTACCACACAAAGTAGATGATGGCCGTGAGGGTAACTGACCTGAACATGGAGGACGGTCATTAAAAATAAAGTTGAGGAACCTGTGGTACATTCCCAGCGAACTAGGTTCTTGAGATGTAGCAGAAACAACCAAAGAGGACCTCAAAGTCTCAACATCTTGTTCAATGGTAGCACTCAAGATGCAGAGAATTTGAGGGCTTCTTCGGCCTTTTTCTGCTATCTCTTGAGAACCTAATTCAGTTAATTAATGTTTAGCTTTTCTGTATCGTTCCATTCAATAATGGCAGATATGGAGCCAACTACACAACGCCTTGTCCAACGGATTTTCGTGCCGCGTGTCATTCCTGCGCAATAGCATAATGTACACCGTACAGTTCTATTGCTTAGGTGCGCATTGGAGTTTCGTGCCGCGTGTCATTCTTCTGCCGATGCAGTCTATACTCGTTCCATTGGTTAGGTGCGCATCGGATTTTCGTGCCGCGTGTCATTCTTCTGCCGAAGCAGTCTATACTCGTTCCATTGGTTAGATGCGCATCGGATTTTCGTGCCGCGTGTCATTCTTCTGCCGAGGCAGTCTACACCTGTTCTATTGGTTAGGTGCGCGTCGGATTTTCGTCCTGCGCGTCATTTACGCACCGAAGCAGTAAACCCTCGTTTCATTGCTTAGGTGCGCATCGGATTTTCGTCCTGCGTGTCATTTACGCACCGAAGCAGTAAACCCTCGTTTCATTGCTTAGGTGCGCATCGGATTTTCGTCCTACGTGTTATTTACGCACCGAAACAGTAAACCCTCGTTTCATTGCCTAGATGCGCATCTACGTTTCGTGCCGCGTGTCATTCTTGCTGATAAGCACAAACTATACTGGATAGTTCCATTGTTTAGATGCGCATCTGAATTTTGTACTGCGTGTCATTTTTGCACCGAAGCAGTCTACGTTCGTTTCATTGCTTAGATGCGCATCTGCATTTCGTCCTGTGTGTCATTTACGCACCGAAGCAGCCTACGTTCGTTTCATTGCTTAGATGCGCATCTAAGTTTCGTGCCGCGTGTCATTCTTGTTGATAAGCATAAAGTAGACTGAACAGTTCCATTGTATACATGCGTATCTGATTTTCGTGTAGCGTGTCATCGATGCGGAGAATGCTAATCCTCTCTGTATCGTTCCATTGCTTAGGTGCGCATCAGATGCCCCTGATTGCAACGACATCCCTCGATGTCATGCTGATGGAACTTTCAAAATATACCATGGTTTTACGCCAAAAAACCAAACAATCGCTGGTCGACAAGCTCACGGAAATTTCGAAAATGTTCCTGATATCACAAAAAAATGGACTAAAATGTCCCAAATCAAAGGAGTGGAATCCCGGTGACGCCCTCACCATGTCTCATAAGAATTTCCATTTACGCTCTGTCCGTTTTTGACCTCAGAATACTCCTAAAGCTCTTCCAGTAAATGCTTCTGGAGGCATCCATTGAAGTACGCTATACCGACCGATGTAGAAATAATACTGCGCAGTGATGACATACAAATTCATATTACCCGTAGCACACACATTATTATTGTCTTCAGTCATTTTCTCTTCTGTCTTCCTTCGTCTTCTTTGCAGTTCTACATACATCCTACTTAATATGATTGGTGGCAAAGTTTATTTACTTTTTCATTGTAAAATCACCATTGTATCTGAAGGTAAAATACGCCTTGAGTAGGCAAGCATGCATAAATTCGAAATTATAGCGGAATCATAAAAAAAATATTATTTTCACACATCAGTTTGTTGAGCCACCAACCACTGAACCAGGAACAAAGGTTCATAATGATTCATAATCCTGCTAGTAATCGTAGACCTTTGTTGTTGTGGTTTTACGGCTTTTCTTTGAGTGGCCTTCCTATTCAAACGGAATATATTTTTTTACAAGGACTCGTACGCCAAATTCAACATCAACCCGGACTTTATATCCTTTTTCCGTCCATGTTTTGTTAGTCCCCTCCCAAAAGGTTTTATATTTCAACCTTCTTCGTCCTTGCCTTGGTTCAAACCAAAAAGGAAAATTCCAGCGAAAAAAACTGTTCCTCCAACTTTCCATTTTAATACCGTAACCGTACACTAGACTGGCGTGGCGTGAGAAATTAATTAATTATGAACATGACGAACACTTTCAATCCATCCATCCATCCATCCACCCCAAAAAATATTATCCCTTCTCTCCACCAATTCAGATTTTAATCAATCCAATGGAATCCCACATAATATTTAATACGACTTCTCATGTTACCATGGTATCAAAAAATATATATATCGTCCTTGGCAAAACTCTCTGCTATTATTGTACTTTTTTCTGCCGAGAGGGATAAAATCCAGGAAAAGATCTGCCGTTTGTTGTTTTCCCTCTATGCTTTTACTCTGTGTATTCCAGTTTGATAGGACTTGGATTATGCAAATTATTGGAAGAGAGAGATGAAATGTTAACTCTTCTACAAAGTGCGAATCTCTTCAAAAACTTCACAACGACGCGAGTGAGTGTCAGCGTAAAGTGCACTCACTGTATTTCTCTACTGCGTCGTTACTTTTCAAAGTAGCTCTCTATAATGTCACATCCTCTTAACTCACACCAGAGAGAGAGAAGTGACGACATCGCATAAAAAAATTATTATTTTCGTGCTAGGTACATATTTATGTATACTTGTAGCTTGTTAGATAAATTAAAACTGTACCAGCAAATTACTTCCTGGCGCTACATATAATAAATATATATCGCTATTTCTGGCATGTATTAATGTCAAGTGAGATTAAATTTCTGAGAAAAAGTGAAACAAACTACTACGTGAGCTCTAGCATGAATACGTACAAGTACCCGAAGGAACAATAAATTTTCGTGGAATGATAAATTATTGTGTGTATACACACGAGTTTTGTGTAGAGAGCCTAGTCCGTAGTAATGAAAGTATTTATAACTGTTTTTATATGAATATTAATTAAATATGAAGCAAAACAGAGGACATGTTTGGATGATACCATGAGAGAGAAAAACATGCTAGGCAAACCTGTTGCTTTATATATATTCGTGTGTGTAGGTGTAATTTCATTTTTTTGGAAAAATTATTTTAAGCTGAGAAAATAATTTTTTTTCACTTGCCCATCATCACTTTTCGTCCTCCACTGCTGCTTTGTCCTTTGGGATCTACCAAATTATTCATTGATCGCTTCTGATGATGAGCTTGTGATGCTGCTGGAGAAGATGCTGCTGCGTTGGCATGATGATGGCTGTACTGATCGTTTCCAGCTCTGGCTCCATTATTACTTGCTGCGTATATTCCAGAAGAATTGTGCTGCTGCTGTTGATGATGATGATGCTTATCTCCTCGTGGTAATACTCGACAGTTGGCACCAATCCCAGTTGTTCCGTACTCAACTCCCCCACCACCACCACTGCTGGGAGAAAGCAATGGCTGATGACTGCTGGAAACTGGACTGGCAACTCGTCTTAAAGATGAGGACGACTCGCTACTTCTTAGATTGCTGACAAGATGGCCGTGTCTGTTAGAGAAAAAAAAGTATTGCGAATTAAATTAACGTTTTTTTTTTCAATTCAAAGAAAATATAGTTTAATTGAATTCACAATTGTTCTGCTGGTAAAAAAAATGTATTTCATGTAATTTTGTTTTAAAACTGCCAGAAGGGTCGACCAATATTTTTCTCTTGCGAAACTTACTTATGGACTCCCTTCCCTGAAATAATTCGCGACGGATCTACAAAACCAACTGGTAACGTTGCAGATCGATTTTGATGATGATGATGATGCTGTTGGGGAGATTGATGATATGGAGAAATCACTGGGGAGTGAGGTAGATTGGAAACTTTGGCAAAGCTTGGACTACAACTACCACCACCACCACCTCCACCAGTTGTAATAATGTTAAGATCTGAAGTATCAGCGGCTGCTGACCTTCGACCACTGCTTCTGGAACCGACTACTCGGTAAATGATGTTAGTACTACTGCTACTTGTGCTACTACTTTGATGAGTATCTTTGGTTCCGCCACCTGACGACGTTGGCTTTGATAAGCTGTTCAGGGCCTTATTGTTAGTACCTCCAGAGGCAACCGTTCCACGCTATTTTTTTTTATTAGGAGCACCAACCAAAGCAAAAATCCCAGACGCAGGCAGGCACACGCACCATAACAAACAACATTAGAGAGAAGAAGTGAATTAGTTAATTAATTAGCAACATACACTACTACAATTAAACCCAACCGTTATTAATTGAGTTATTATAAACAATCCAATTATTACCACAACAATTAACAAAATTACTTGGGTGAAAATTACTTATGGTTTATTTTTACCTGAAGACTTGCGTACGGGCTAGATACTTCAGAGTTTACTGAGGAGCTTGTCAAATCTGTAGGAATTTCATTTAAATCTGAAATCCCACTGGATATTGAGCTCGAGTCGTCAAAGCTGTTAATAAGTGGGAATAAAAAAATGGGAAAACATTTTTGTGAGTATTTTATGTGCAAATGTGTACATATTTGCATTTTCACATTCAAGCTAGAAGTATTATATTTATTAGTAATGTAATTAAATAACATTTAAAAAGCATACAACAACAAACTTTACTACAAAAGCTTACAAAGCAAATCATGCGGTTATAATAATCAAACTTGAAATTTTTTTGCAGTTTTCAATACTACCAACTTGCATGAAATGAAGGTGACTCACTCACGTGTCCCTCTGAGAAATCATTGAGAAACTCTTGTGGAACCCTTTTGTGTAGCTAATATAATAACCATAATTATACCCTAGTCAAAAGTTAGTCACCTTTTTACTCCAACATCCACCTTTACCAAACTGTCCATGGAAGAAACTTTCCTTTCACTCTCATCTTTCCTTTTCAGCTCTCAAATTGCCATTTATTTCTTAAGAACTTCTCTCTCCCATCCAACAAGAAAAGAAAGAAAGAAAAAGACAGAAACCTTGGCAACACGCTCCCCCCAGAAATATCTTGAGCTTATATATATTTTTTTTCTTCCAGAGTTAAAAATACCCATCTTCCTCCTCCCTCCTCTCCTTCTTCTTGTTGGATTCTTCTGAGGAAGGATTTTTAAAGTGAGTGCATTTTAGTGACGGGGAGACAGACGTCATTCTGTTAGCCCATTTACTTTACTCCAACGGCACATTGCATTATATAACGCCGTTATAACGGCATCACTCCAGCCTATAAAACAGCATCTTATTTCTCTGGCGTGTGGTGACGGTTACGACACAACGGCGGAGGAAAAGCAGTGTACAGCGCCGCCAGAATCCCGATCACCCTCCTTACTTTACTTTCTTTTCGAAAGAATAAGAAGGAAGGAGAAAAAAAAAATTTTTTCTTCCCCTTCTTTCCTCCAAACTTGTAATAACATTGCTTGCTCTCTCTCTGTTCTCCCTTCTTTCTGTACATTTTTTCTGAGAGAAATGAGAAAAGAATCAAAAATCTTCAGCTCTCTCGGTTCAACCAACTGCATCCAATATTTTAACAACAATGGAGTGGAACAAGAACAAGTGGGAAAAACGCGTGTGGTGTGTGTATACGATTTTTTCTTCTGAGGCTGTGAGCTTGTTCCAAAATGATCTGGAGGGAAACGCCACCATTATTTTTTGGAGGAGTGGTGGTGTCTCGGAGGAGAAAAGGCGGAAAAGAAGATTGTAATCAGATACAGGAATTATGTATTTTATTGTGGTTGAGAAAATGGAATTGGATTTTTTGGAAAACACGAAGAAAAGAAAGAAAGACAGGGAATTTGCGTCTTGGTTTTTGGTGGAATGAAATCGGATTTTTGCTCTGTGTGGTCTTTTGTCCTTCTGTAAGCCATTCCGAACAGGTTCGAAAAAAAATTAATGTATCTCTTGTAAAAATCAAATGTCTTTAACAATTAACGTAAATAGTTGTCCTGTCCTGTGAAGCAGGTAACATTTTTTTGGAGGAAAATTGATCCCAAAAAAATTTTCCGTGACCACCACCAAAATGAATGGACAGAGGCACAGAGCATATTGCGGTAATATTTTTTTTTCATTTAAGCGTTACATGTCTCTCATGACTTTCTATCTAGAGCTTTCTCTCTCTCTCTCTCTCTCGGATTTAATTAACTCTCTAAAAGGATTTTCCAATTTTGAGCGGATAAAAGCCTAAGAGCAAAATAAAAAACGATTCCACTTTCACCACCCATGTACCAAACGTTATCCAATTTTCACATGCTTTTTTGTTATTACCATATTCCCTCCATTTTCACTTTTTTAACCTCTCAGTGAAAAACGTAATTAAAACACTTCACACAAAAAGCGCGACATCACCATCTTCTCAAAAAGCCAAAAAAGGAAAACAAGAGCGAGAGTGAAAATTCCTTTTTTCACCACACACGTTATCCTTCATTCAATTATTCAACAGCCCATCAACACCAAACCATTTACAAAATCACTTTCACTTTTATACAAAGTGGAAGTCAATTTTTATTTTCTCGCAAAAAATATATATAAAGAAAAAAAATAATCCACACAACAAATTGCATTCATTTTTCCCTATCCACTTTTACCCGAACAAGTTTCTAATTTAACTACCAACCACTACGATCATGATTACCTTTTTCTCGAACAATCAAATTATTTCCCAGAATATAAAATCGCCACGTGTGTACAAACAAAAGGTATGAAAAAAAGCTGAGCAGAGCAGAGGACAGCTCAATTTTTTTCCACACACAAGAGCAAAAATCAATTTAACAGGCTTGTCCAGCAAATGAATTGTGAATTCATCACCTTTCACCATTTTCATCGTCAGCCTAAAATCCATCAGCTACAATTACCACATAGGTAAATAATCATCGCTTTGGGATATAAAAAAAAATAAAACGGGTTCGGACAAACAACAATTCTTCAATCCATCTAACCATCTCGTGTAGTAAAATGTAATTCTGCCCATCTTTTTTTTTATTCTGCATCATCAGCACAACTTTTGCAGAGAAAGCCAAAAACAGCTCCATTTTCTGGATGATGAAAAAAATCTACACGTTTGGAGTAAATGGGAATAATAGGATGTTGGAATGGAGATGATGATGAGAGAAAACCACTCCATTTTCCACAAAGAGCCCCTATATATTTTACATGGTCACGGCATAAACATAATAATTGACTATTTATTTGCTCTGTTTCTCTCTCTCTCTCTCTCTCTCCTCTCATCATTTTCTCTCTTTTCTCTCTCCGCGCTTAATAAATAAATAGTGGAAACAGCACCAGAAATTGAAAGAGTGATGGAAACTAGAACAAGTTTGTAATATCCATTTTACTATGTACTTTTATTCTTTGCTGCTACGAGCATTTTTATTTTTTTGCAAACGCAGATTTTTTTTCGCAAAAACATATATTCCAGATTAAAAAACGGGTTGCTGGAGAAAGACAAAATGGAATTTGCTGATTTCTTTGAAGTAAACAAGTAGATATCCATTCCGTTTTTTAATACCTTTTGAAATATTTAATAAAAAGGGGAAAAAAACAATTCTCCGAATTGGAATATACCTACCCAGCTACAGTGACTAGAAAGGGAACTTCAAAAGGGAACAAGACAACAACGGGCTCTTAACAAGATATTTTTAAATGTTTAAAAGATTGAAAAGCTTTCTCTGAAAAAAATACACAATGGATTTCTTTAAAGAAAGCAAAAAAAATTCAATTTCCATTTCTGAGTGTGTCACCTTCCAAAAAAAATTAGAAATGTGGCTCTAATCAATTTTACCTGAGTGAGTATACCTCTGTGTGTGGAAACCTAGTTTTTAATAATAATAATAATAATAACACATCTTACGAAACTATTTCTTTCTTTTTTTTCTTGAAAGGTAAGACGCAAAGCAATAACACAAAAAGGAAAAAAAGAAGAAAACAAGACGACAACACATCTTTTTTTTGGTGAAGATTGCTCTCATGTCATAATCATCATGATCAACCAAGTAATTCCAGCCAAGGACACGCCACACGCCCTGGAAAAAGATGATGCTGCCGCCACCAGAGCAAAAATGATGACAAGATTTTTTTGTGTGTACTTCAGAAAAGAAACTATCCTTTTGTCCGTCTTGTAACTCACCACAAGAAGGACTCCATATTACACAAGATATTCCATCTAACAAGAAGAAGATGTGCTGACAGATAACAAGATGAGAAGTAGTGAAGATGGTTGTTTGGAGAAAGATGGAAAAAGATGCAGATTTAATGAGGCACACACCAAAGTCAACTAATGTATTATGCATAAAGGTTGGAGAGAGAAGAAAAAAATTGTGTTTGCTTTTACGTGCATGAATAACTTTTTAGATGTATCCTTCCATCCTCCACCTCCTCCATTTAGTTACGCAAATACAAACAGATTTTCTCAATATTTTTTTTTCTCCACTCCACACAGTTTTCTCTTGGTTTATTCTTCAGACAGGCCATCATACTCAGCAAACACTTGATCGAGAGAAAAAAGGTGTACAGTTTTTCTAATGACTTTCTCCTTGTACCCGAAATCAACCTGAGTGAGTGCAAACAAGTTGATTAATTCACTGTGGTTTGGGTACAGACTCTCAGCTTCATTCAAACGTGCTGAGAGATACAAATTTATTTTTTATCAGTTGACCTTCATCAGCAATTTACCGTTCCATATGCATAATTTTTACTAGGAAAAGAAAAATGAAAATGGATGGAGAGAAAATAAGTGTGGATTTTTTGGCTGATAATGATGATCTGGTTAATGGAAGGAACAACTTTGTATCATTCTGGACACCCACGCAAATCATTCTTTGGGAAAAAATTTTTTTGTTTCTATAAGCTGATGAGAATACTCATTAATAATTCATTTGATGCTTGTTTCGTTTCTAGCGAAACATGACAAGGCTTTCATGTCATTTGTTTCAAGTGCTTAACCTTCTAAATAAGTAATTTCCATTTAAGTAAATCCTTAAAAAAATTCCATTTTATTCCGGTGAACAAAAAGGATGTATAAAATTAGTACATTTTTTAAGGATGTTGGCATCTGAGCTTGAATGTGTAATCTGACAAAGGACAAGACAGGCAGTAGACGGGCACAGTACATAATTTGTTACGGCGACGATTAGTTTCATGTGTCACAATTTGTTTTACTAATCTATACACAAAAGATAAAGATTTTTCTTGAAGATGACAGCATCTTCTAAGAAACATGTTAACTTTTTCCGGGAAATTCTTTTTTCGTGTTTTGCACATATTATTATCCACTTACACGTTTCTCCTGTCTCACTACTGTCTCCACTGGAGACTCTCCAGTATAATAATACGTAATAATAATAATAATAATAATAATAATAATAATAGTAATAATAATAATAATAGTAATAATAATAATGTATTAAATAGCAGCATCTTCATATAATTCAATATGAATGTAGTTACAGGCACCAGTTAATAAGGTTACCATCAATTAAACTGCTCAATTAATGAAGTCTGATAAGCAGAAAAATTGTCTTGTGTTCAAACCTACAACATTAACTTCTTGAAAATCTTTTACGTGATGTAATAAATTGGCAAGCCCAAAAGCAAGTACTGGAAATTAATCTCCCAAACAAAAATGAGCATTGACACGAGCAATTTGTAGACAGCGGGAACATTGCAGCACGCGAAAGAAAAATGGGCTTTATGGTGTCATCCGCAAAAATAAGTGATCTCTCAAGGACAACCCCATGTAATGATAATGTTGATGGCGCCATTATTATATCTTCACATTCAGCAGCAATCATCATAATTTCAAAATCACCACTTATTATATCATCATTTTTTTCTTATTATCAGATACCACGTCATTCGTCTGGGAATTTGAGTGGAAGAGGCACAGGTTCTCTTATTATTTGTCAAGTTAAGTGATATCTGGATTATTATTGGTAGTGTCATTACTTGTCACTTGCCATTATTTGCAAACGTCCTTGAAATAATTCAGCGCCAAAGATGGAAAAAATATGTGCTTTTTTTACAAGCTAAAAAAAATTACGGTGCAGCAGCACTGGCAGCGGTGATTTTTTTTTTTGCTGTGCTCTCTTTTTTTTTTGGTGTCAGCTTTCTTTCTAAAAAAATGTGAGAAAGGCTTACCTACTTCCAATAATAAGGATGATAAGGTGGAGGAGGATGTGTAGGAGGAGAAGGATTATTTTGTTGCTGACCACTACTATTACCACTACCAACTCGTTGCTGTTGTTGTTGTCGCCTTAACAACAAAGGATCTTGGTAGTGCTGATGATGTGATTGACGATCCGTTCCCTCATTCCTACTCCCTCGACTACTTTTCGATTTTGGCAATGTAAACAACCCAGTTTGTTTGTACATTGTGATTGATGATAACCGACTTTTGGTGGTGGTGATGATGCTACTAATTTATTTCCGATTTTTTTCCTTTAACCTACTTTGCTAAAAAAAGAAGATTTCTCCTCTCTTTTTTTCATTCATTGAGAGAGAACAAATAAGAATATCAGTTTTCTCTATCTCGTTTACAAGAATATATAGACTATTGGGTAATCCATTCGATTTTCCAACCCATTTCTTCCACACTATTTGGATTATGCATTATATCCGGGGTGACATTGAAACCCTGGATTTTCTTGTCAAAATCCTTATTTTTTCGCAAAAAAAATCATTTCCCTGTCAGCATATTGCTAAAAATAAAAGAGACTACGACGACGTATGACATACCAATTCATTTTTGCCATTTTTTTGTAACCAGCTATTCTACATTTCATGCAAATTGCATTACTAATTTACACAAGACTAACCACAATCTAAACACACACTTTTGCAACAAAATAATCTTACCAAATCAATTATAAAACTGGATCAAAACAGCAAGCCTGCAATCTGTCGCAATACACATTTTTTTTCAAACTGTCACAAAAAAAAAACTTTTTCCACTGGAGTATATTCCCTCCAATAACAAAACGTATACAAAAACTGGAATCAATTTTCACTCGATTTTCATCATTATGTCAAACCAGAACGGTTTCAACATTTCCTATTTGCACACTCAAAAATAAGAGGACACAGAGAGAGAGAGCTGCAACACTCCTTTCACCACTTTTCCTTTTTCCTGTCGCCGATGATGATTAAGCAACAGCCAGTTGTTGTCGCCGGAATATATATAAAAAAATCAATATGTATAATGGCTTATTATACCATGATTATTATTCTGATGAGCTCTGTGCTGCTACTACGTAACACAAAAAACTTTCTCCTTTGCTCATAATACACACATGTGTGTATCTACTTGAACCAAACTTCACATCATCATCACTTTCCCATTTATTTTTCTTGAGAAACATTTTTTTTTCTCTTTAATTACCACCCGTCGTCTGTTTCACGTTCTTTTTTATGTTGTCTTGTATTCAAACAAGAGAGAGAAACACATTGAAACAAAGTCTTTTGTCTTTGTACATGTTATATATTTTTTTTCTGCTGGAAAGAAAAAAAGAGCGTGACTCAACTGAACTTAAATGACACACAAGTCACTACAAAGCAGCAGCTCCCAACACCGTTCCTTCCTTTTCCAGAGTGAGCAAACAACTGACTGACTATCCCCGGGACTATCCTATTTTCTTTCTCTGTAGCTATTCACCCAGCAAGATTATTCACCGTTACTACTAGTCTGCCGTTACACTAGTGCATACTATGTCGTTGCTTTTCCTGGAGAAAGGCTGTGTGTGTATTTGAGTGAGTGAGCACCGGGAAATTGTTCGCCTTGTGCAAGGCAGGACATGGCGATTAGGGAGAAAAAAAACATGGCATGGTTTGTACGGAATATGGCAGCAGTTTCAGAGCAGCAGCAGGTTTCGTAAGAAAAAAATAAATGTAAAGTGGAAGAGGATGAAGCAGCTGGAGTAATACCACACACAAATGTATGAAATTTTATGCCGTTGATGTCAAACGGCGTCTTGTGATACGTAACGGATTCATGGTTTTAAGTCTACTCACTCAGCCTTTTTTTTGTTTAAAACACCACGTCTCTCATTTTCTTTATGGATGAAAATCTTCCAAAGAAGAAACAATTCCGGTTATTATTATGTTTAGTGTATATGCACGCATGTGAAATGAATTTGTATGTTTGTTTCAAGAAATTTGCCGATCTTTACCAAAAAAAAAATTATTTAAGAAAAGAGTAATAATAATGGAGGTTGTGTTGTAAAAACAAAAGTGGATTCATGTGTTTCCAAGCTCCCATCCATTTTTTATACTAGATTTCACTTACGTGTATATATTCTAGTACACTATACTCTACCCAGAGCTTGTAATAACTTTATTTTCACCCCCTTTTCCCCCATTCTTATCAATAGCAGAGTATTATCATTCAGCATATAAGAGAGTATCGAACCAGATACAAAATATATATTGTGGGGATGGTGAGCATTTGAACAAAGCCGAGTTTATAGTTTTTTTTTGGGGAGGGTTGAAAAAAAAACAGACAAACAAGCTTACTCACTCTCTCTCTTCACATGTACGATTTTCACATGGAAATGTATACCATTTTTGTTCTCCCTTCCCTCCTCTTCTTCCACATCTTTTTGCATTTTCATGACGGCAGCGGCGATCATGATACCATGAAAAGGAGGAAACAACGGAGAAAACGTTGTCTATCTATCTATACTTCTGTCTCTCTGACAGTTTTAGAAAAGCGAAGGAGGGTGCCCACCGTCGTCATAAACCGCTATTCCCTCCCTGCCTGCTTGACTAAAAACGTGACACAAAATAATATACATAATGATAATAATACGTACTAAAGCAAAAGGGGAAACCGGGAACATATATACATTTTTTTTTGTGAACTGGAAAGTTATGGCGATCGATTCGTACAAATTTTGGGGGTGCCGTTTCCAGTTCCTTTTGTCATATCACGCTCTGCTCTTGCCCTTGTTCAACTTATATTTTTATGTCATTCTATTTATTAATATTATTTTATTCTTCGGCATGAACATAATCGTCATCTTTCTTTCTCAGAGGGAAAAACGCACTCCGATAAAATTCCCAATGCCAATGGAATCAAATTCCAGACAATGCGTAAGTATCCCGAGACGAACAAAATGACTATATCAAAAGCTGAAAATAGCTGTGTGTACACTGCACTTAAGTCATTGACCATTCAATCTAATCCAATTCCCATTGTCCAATTCTTCATCATCATTTGCCGGCCGTGGTGCCGGTGGAAATCAACTTTCTTCTGAAAATCACCAAAGTGGAAGAAACAAGTACCAGCATAACAGCAGCAGCTGGTGGTAGTATTGTTATGTTGTTTCTGGTCAATACATTTTTATATATAATTTCCGTGCGGCATGCCATCCTCTAATTACTCACTATTTTTTTCGGAGAGAGAGAGAGAGAGAAAAAGAAAGCACAATCTGTGCTCCTGCTGCGTGTGCTGCTCAATAATCCCTTTCACTTTTCTTCACAAAATTTTACCGTCGTCAACATCCCATTAAACCGTAACAGCAGCAGCAGTGGCCAAAGAAAATCTTAACAAAACTGCTGTAATGAACTTGGATATTTTCTCTGTCTGGTTTTAAGATTAAGTTGGAGCACAACAGTGAGCAATATTATTTTTTAGGGATAAAGAAAGGAAATATGAAAAGTTTCAAAGAGAAGAATCCAATGAATAAAATTTCACCACCCACCCACCCCATTTATTTTAATGCTGTGAGTATATATGTATCTACACATTAGAGCATAAAAAGCATAAACATCATAATCTAACGCATATTCTCCCTAATGCAATATAATAATAATAATAATAATATGAATAGTAATAGTCCGGGAAAATCCGTGCTGGTTCAAATATGATCATCATCTAACTTTTTGTTCTCCATTTATTTCCCTACTAAAAAACCCCTGCAAAACTGAAAACAAGAAGAAAACCACCACCGTACTCACAGAGCTCTCAAGTAGAGTGCCTAGTTCAATTTCACTATATATTTTTTTCCTTGCTACTTCATGGGGAACACCGCCATCACCACACGGCCGACAATAACAAAAACAAGAAGGGAGAAAAAGGGGGAAATGTTTTCGAAGAAGAAGCGAAAATGCAGGCATAAAATTTACACAGGGAATCCTGTTGTTTTTCTGAAGAGAGGAGCCGGGTTTTTTGCTCAGTTGAGCAGCTTAGGAGCAGCAGCTGAAAACTTTAAATATATTTGGTGTAGAACATAAACTTGGACATTAGAATTAAAAGCATGGTCATGTGTGTGGAGAGTGAGTAGTAGGAGGATTGAGTTAAATGCACAGGAAACAGAAAGGAAATGAGGGGAGTTTTGGATAGAGCAACTCTGCTGCTACTCCTGCTATTACTCTTCTAGAAGGTTATTTTGCGAAAATGTTTTTTCATATTGAAAAAAAAATTAAGCAAGCTTGTATTCATATATATCCATATACCCTGAACTCTGAAGTGAATGGACAAGCAGGAGAGAAAATTGTATTAAAAATTTTTGCTGCGGTGCGTGGTGGTGGCAGTAGTGGCCATGCTAATATATTTATTATTCTTTTTTCGCAGCTTCAACTTCCATTTCCTCCTCGCCTCTCGTTCTCATGCGAGCATATTTTAGCCCAGGCATATAATACCAATTTCAATTGAAATTCATTGAGCAAAAAGGGAAAATGGCATGAATTATCGCTAGAGAGACTATGTGCGTGTGTGTAAGTTTTTTTGCGGTGGTGGAGAGAGAGAAGCCATGCAAAAATGGGAATGCCGAGAGGAGGAAAAAGTCAAGTTTATTCACTTCAGACTATATAGTATAGTCATTGCCTGGAATTTTCTCTTACGAAACCTACTATAATACTTATATTGAAAGCCTTATAAGAAAAATGCTACTAAAGCTTTGCTGACAGTTCACTGGAGACAACGCAAAATAAAAGCGAAGAGAGGTACTCTTTTTATTCGGTGCCGGCATTAGAGACGTACACAAACAAAAGCGAAAAGAAAAAAAATTCAAAGAAGAATAATACTCAATATTATTATGTTTTTTTTTTCGCCAATTGCCAAATGGCATGGTAGTAAACAGCATTGTCAAGAATACAATTGAAAGTTGGGTTGATTCTTTTCAAAGAGGATGGATGAATCATCACAGAAATCGTTTCCATGGAAAAAAAGAAATAAAAGCTAAGAATAAAATTACTATCAAGGCTCCAGTTAGATTTTCCAGAGAAAAGTAAATACACAGAGAGAGAGAGTGCTTATTTTATTTCTGCGAATGCGGCAGCACAAAATAAATTATGACTTTCTCTCTGCTGGCCAGAGAGAGACAACAAGGCCAAAGGCTATATATATGAGTATTAATGGATACGCAGTTGGCGTTGACGACGATGATGATGAAGTTGGCGTTGAAACAGTAAAAATCGTTAAAAAAAATTAAATATGAGAGCCCTTTGAACTATTAACTTTTGCTTTGCCACTATAAACAGGAGACGGTATAGCGGTAGCGGTTTGTGGTGCGAACAAGAAAACTATTAATTTTTCTTTCTTTTGAACAGTCTCCGGTGGTCATATGCTACTCAGAAAATAAACAGCGGAAAACCAGTAATTTTTTTTTCCTTTCTGAAGAAAAATACCTAGATACAAAGTTTGCATTTATTTATTCATTTCCATGGAAACGGAAGTGAGTGGCTTTTCTTCCCTTTGGTCTTTCACTGACTCAAAAAGGAAACAAGCTTTTCTTATATAGACTCCCGTCAGCATTGATTTCTCTCCGGAAAAAAATGTCAAATGTACTTAGAGAGCTGATTTAACGAAGCGATAACAAAAAACATAATTTTTTAATTGATAACATCTCATTACACAATTGCCACAATATTTTTCCCCGTTTTAATACGTTGAAGGAATTAGTTTGGTGGTGGTGATAAATAATTTGCCGTTGTAAGATTTTTTTTTCTTGTTTCTTTTTATAGCGAAAAAGGAAAAGGATGCCCGTTTTGTACAAACATGGCAAGGAAAACAAAAGGGGCATTGTAAAAATAACCACACTTTTCCATCCGTCACCACCGCAGAACAAAAGGCAGAGAAAAGAAAAACAAGCTAGTTGTGCAAGTACATACTTTCCCAATGTTTTTATTCTTCTTCATCTTCTGCGTATTTTCTGAAAGGCTTTCTGGTATTTAAAAAGAAACCACAACAAAACTTACACACAGAAGAGCAGCAGCGGTTATACGATATGACCTTCCAAGAAATAAAATAAAAACATGTCTATCAACAACTCCGAACAAAGTTTTTTTTTGCGTCGTAAAAGAAGAAAAATTTATATAGGTGGGTTTTGTTAGATCTCTGCCTGTATGTTTTAATAAACTTTATTTTCAAGTACAAAGCCCCCCCACTAATGTTTACTTTCTAAACCTATTTTACATTTTCTTTATGAAATGGGATCCTTCTCTAAAGAAAATGGTAACGGTAACCAAATATAAATGATCTAACCTTTCTTTTTAAGTACATTTTTTATACAAGCAAATTAAAGAGAGAAATATATACATCACGTCAGATTACTCGTAAGTAGTTCGTAACTCTTATCAATCGATATTTATTTTCTTGCCAAACATTTAATTGGCACATGATACTACTTACTTTACCAACTTTTTTTTTCTTCAAAAGAAAATTAAATCCCTAAAGAGTTTTCCAGCAAAAAATATAATGAGCAAGTCCATCTCCGTTTACAAAAAAAAAGTAGTTTTGCAAAAATGCAGACGGCACGCGTGTGTGCGTTTAGGCATTAAACGAGTTCAGCGTACTTTTTTACTTTTTTTTTATTAGGATGATGGCGCATACAACAGAAAAAAATATATAGTTGCTTGTGCCATGATGCCGGAAGCCACCTGTGTGAATTTCCTTTTCTCATTCTCTCCATTCAAACTCGACGGAAATCCTGGAAAGCATTTTCCCCAAACAAAAAAAACTAAATACTACTGCAATGCGTTTCTTCCGGTGGTGGTGGCGGTGATTCTCTCACTCGCACGGAATTACTGTCTTAATACACGCGAAAAAAATGCATTATTCCGCGTTTCAAACTGATTTCACTTTATTTCCTTTAAAAAACTTTTTTTTCTTACGTTTGTCCTCTTTTTTAAGAAAATAACAATCTTCAAGGCAACAGCCAAAAAAAAACTTTACAGCTTTATATTATTCAACACACAGAGCAGCAGTAATAATAAAAGAGGAAGTGAAACGGCAAAAGAAGAAAAAAAAAGTGGAATAAGTCGAGTGTGTGCAGAGAGAGAGAGAGAGAGAGAGAAAAGCTGTAATAATCCTTGTTGGCTTGCCTCTTTCAAATTAAATTGAAATCAAGTCAACTCTCTACTCCACTTTTTCCACGTATCTTCTTCTCCTCTCGTTTCTCATCTAAAGCATGGAAAATGAGAAGGACACATGAGGACCAAGAGAGAAAAGATATATTTTTTTTAGCTCTGCTGTGGCGGTTGGAAACTAGTGGTCGTTTTTGGAGCATCCATCCATCCCGAGAAAATGGATGATTTTGATGGAAAACCTAAAGCCACCTCCGCCGCTGCTACTTTTGTCGGTTTTGGCATGTTGGTTTTGCCCAGATTACTTACATATTACCTTTCCTCCACCTTTCCCTCTTTAAATAAATCCCATACGTACCATTTTCATCCATATATCCCATCTCTCTCTCTCTGATGATATAACTATTCTAACCGCACTGCTTATATGTAACCTTTGTACCTAGATATCATCCGCTCTCCATATTTTTTTTTATCCTTCGTTTCCTCTTTTCATTTCAGAGAGAAAAAAAGACAATCAAAATTATTACACAAGACATAATTCCAACGACCAACCTTCTCTCAAGACAAAAAAAAATGTTTTACATTTTTCCCTCAAGAAAATGACAGTGTGGCATAAAGAAATAAAAGGAAATCAATTTAAACATAAGAATTTATACTAAAAAGAGATTTCTCTTTCCGGGATTTTGATCAAGTTGTACCCACTTCCTTTCCATTTCCTCCTTTTCTCTCTGTGGAAGCTGAAGAGAATACGAGAAGGTTTTTTTTTGCACCGGGTGCACTTTAATAATTCCATCCATTTTTTTTTCTCGCAGATAAAGTTGATACGGAGGAGGAGGAAAAAAAATGTGACAAGAGAAAATATGACTCCCGTCGTCTATGCTCATTCTACCTTACGGAAAGTTTTCAATTTTCTTATTTCACGCGCAAAAAAAATATACTCTGCTCATCATCCTCATTCCAGAATGCGTAATACTTATATAAAGTCAATCCATATGTGTGTAAAGCCAAGTCATGTCAAATGATCGTCTTTTTTTTCCGGAAGAGAATGAGATAGAAACACGGCTGACAATAATATCGGCGGTGAGCAAGAAAAAAAAATGGAAATCCTCCAGCTGGGCTTACACCGAAAAAAAAAATACGCAGTTCGAGAGATAGTATCATCATCATTCCCTGCTCATATTATATTAAAACATGTACAAATATTTTATAGCCAAAAAAGGAGACTATATCCACCGACACAGGTCACAAAAGTCATCAAACATACATATCTACATGGTCGTTACTCCTAACGGTCATGTTCCTTTTTTTTGCACTTGGCCGTTTGATGGGGTCGTGTCCTCTCACCATTTACCATCTACTATTAAAAGCTATGATGATCTTCCTCCAGAATAAAAAAAACATACGCAATTTCCCTCCACCAGTAATAATGATAAACGTTTGTATGCATCTCTCGCGCACTACATCTTCCCTCTACCCCACCACCACCCCAGCATAAACACTTATTGAATCATGAAAAGCCCTGCTTTTTATAGTTCCTTTGTACTCGCAAGAGTACCGATCACGAAAAAAAAAAAATACCCAGGAAGTTATCGTCGTCATCATCACCAAGCAAATAACATGGTGAAAGCAAAGAGTGTGGAGAAAGCCAGCCAACTTATTCCTTTATTTTCTCTTGCAGCTTTGTAATACAGCCAGAGGCTGAAGAAGAACGGCAGCAAAGCAACAGTGAAAAAAATAAAGAGGCATTCGCCGCCGCCAACTCATCGGATTTTTCCTTTTGCCGGTCATAGTCTCGACGACGATGACGATGATCATGATAATAATAACAGTAAAAATGCTATCTCGAGCCGTTATCAATCCATAAACTATGTATGCACTACACAGACACTAGGATTCACTTTCAACGGTCAGTAAAAAAGTTTGTATATGGTGTGTACTCTGTACATTTTTTCCATACGCACTTTTTTTCCTCACAGATTTTCTTTCCTGTTTTGGGTGTATACAGTGCGCCCTATGGTTTTGTTGAGAAGGAGCCAAGAAAAATTGTGAAAGAAATAAGAGGGAGACAGAAGATATTTTTTTTTTCAGCTTAACTTCCCATTCATTTCCCGTTCAAAGACCCTGTCACTGCTCCATATATATTTCGTAGATATATTTTGTACATTTATTTTTTTTTTTGGAAGCGAATATTTCAGAAAAAAAAGTTTATTATCTTTATCATGATCATCACGAAGAAAAGTTTGCTGGAGAAAAAATAAGCTGGCTGGTTTGGCGTCGTAAAGAGAAACGATATTATTTTTCGACTGGAAAGATAGAAGGGATGAGCGCGCGTTGTTGGATGGATAATAATGATGATGATTAAGTAAGTTTGGATAAGGAAACATTATTTATTATTTTCTATCATCTTTGTCATGGAATGTGAAAGCTTGATAGAGAAAAATAGCAGCAAAAGCAATACTACGAGCAAGAAGCAACTTTCTCTGGTGACATTATTTCGTGATAAACTAAAATTAATGTTGTAACTGATGCTAACTGATTGTCAACATCATTAGCGAAGCTGGGAACATAATAATAATAATAATGATCAACTTAACTGGCTGGTAGATTAAAACAACAGAACAAGAGACTATAGACAATAACTTTAAAGAAAAGGAGGCAAAAAGTGGACTTTGTTTTTGTTTACCTGTCTTCCGTAATGACGCCATGTTTAGAGCTGTTGTTGTGTTGGGAAGTGCTTGATCTGTTTGAGAGGATGTCTCTTCGACCGTTACTGGTTGTACCGTTGCTACAACTATTTCCTCCGCCGTTTACACGACGACCATAAATGGACACACCGGATTCACTTAGGTAGCCGTCGTTGAGACGGTTATTGTCGTGGTGATGATGGTGATGATGGCTAGTGTTTCCGCTGAGAAGATCACCGTCTGAAACGTAACCTGAAACGGGAAAAGAAGAAAAGTTAAGTTGAAAATGCCAGGAGACAAGAATGGAAAATGGTGAGAAAAAGTGCACTCTAACGGAACAATTCAAAACCAAGTAGAGGGAGAATGTTTCCTCCACAACGGGTTTTGGAGGGTATCCGTTTGGAGATTTTTTTTCACGGCTTTGTTCACGTTACCTGCTGCTGTCATGTCAAAGTTGTCAATGTCCGCATAATCATAATCTCCTGTGGCGGAAGAGGCATAGCCAGAAGTGGAAAATGATCCTGATCCAATTGCTGTCGCTGGAGGAGGATGAGGTGCTCGTCTTCCAATAATCCGTGCAGGGTCACAGTACGGATTGCTACTGCCTGACGATGGCGCGTAGCCTTGTCGGTTTCCAACTGACTTCACAACGGCACGGTTTCCAGCTTGGTTACCATTTTCACAAGAACCTGAATTAAAAAAAAAGATAACATTCAAAAAGAGCCTGCATTTTACTGGGTTGATTTGCTTCTATAATAAAATATTTACCTGTTCTCCTCATTTGAATACAGTTGCCCGGTGATTTAGGATGAGGATGACCGGAAGGAAAAAACGGTGGCGAATTTCCCGGACACAGGGTTCCAGGTGGACTTTTAATATATCCATACGGCGAATTCCTGAGCAGAGGCTCCATCGGTTTAACATTCAGCATGAGATCGTCTTCATCACACTCTGGAATCACAGAGTTGCCATTATCCTGACTAAACCTGTTATCATTCTCGGTTGACACCTGACCACCACCACCACCGATAATTACTGGTCCATTATTGGTCCCACTCTCATCCTCCGACTGATTGTTCACATTTTGTTGCTGTGGCTTTTCACAATTCTCCTCCTCCGGACTCCCCGTAACACCAACACAAGTGGGTGATGTCAACGATGTTCCAGAAGATGACGATCCCATTTCCAAGGAGCATTTTAAACTGCCCATGGAACTAGACCCGGAAGCGGTTGAACTAACAAAGCCTCCACCGCCAGAGTCCAGTGGACTAATTTTGGAACTGGCATTAGTCGGCGGACTGCCAATTTCATCGTGAAGACTACTACCCAGTTGACTAGTACTTGAAGAATTACTACTAATTTTATTATTATCGTCAGAAGCAGCCGCGTTATTGGCACTTTGTTCCGTTGGAGAGTCAACGTCCTCCAGAGAGTTTTGCTGGTGCTGCTGTCTTAACTGTTGCTGGTATTTACTCGCCAACATGACAGTGACGTCTGACGAGTTGGAATTAGAATTTGACTGGGAAATGGAGCTGGTAGAAAATTGGGATTGGGTAAGGCCTGTGGAAAGATTACTTTCGATACTGGACACTGAGGCGGTATTTGACACGGAATTTGTGAGACTAGGCATTGGCGACACTAAAGCTACAGTGATCCCTGCGTTGCTGCTGCTGCCACAAGTGTCAGTTGACTTGATTGAAGAGCTCGTTGAAGTTTTGTTAAGGGCACTACTCCCACCTCCACCCCCACCACTCCCATTATTACTACATAACGACTTCTCCGAAGAAAAACTATTTTGACTAAGATTTGATCTAGAGTCGCTGCTACTACACTTGCTCGTTGAGGTTCCATCCTCACCCTCAACAAGATTACTGTCCACTACTTTACTGTCATTTTTATTGTTCAGTTTCTTATTGTTAACCACACCACTAGTTGGAGTGGCGGTTACATTGTTCCCACAACTATTGTCAGTTTGACAGTTTGACGAAGACTTGTGGTTTCCGGAAGCTGGTTGGTGCTTTGTGGTTCCTTTAACGGCTGCCGTGGGCTTGGGAATTCCTGTACCGTTTCCTAAACACTGAAGAACGCCATTTGTTGTTGTAGCCGCAGCCGAGGAGGAAGTGACTGACGTCGTGGAAGACATTGTTGTCGTTGTTGTTGTCGAGGAGGCGGTTGAATTTAAACTGGTTGTTGACACAGAGTTGTTATTGTTCATGTTATTTGTGGCATTGTTCAAATTAACTAGATTATTATTGGCACTGGCACTGCTACTTTGTTCACCTCCAGAACTATCCCTGGAGGGATGATGATGAACTCCTCCTTTTTCTATTAAACTATTTCTTGTCGGTATTCCCGAACCGGAAGCACGATTTTTACTGTCCCTCGCACCCGAATTGTTTGCACAGCCGGACTTTGGTTGTCTTAAAAAGCTTGAAGCACCACCACCAGTGGCGGTGGAACTATTAGAGGTTCCATTGTTCTCCACACTAATTAAATTTCCACTACTGGATGACGTCGAGTCTCCACCTCCGGCACCACCTCCACCACTATTTTTTGTCATTGCACCACTGCCACTTCCACGAGATGACTTTCTAGAAGAGCTTCCACTACTGGAGTGATGATGATAGGTAGCAGCAGTAGAAGATGTTCCCTTAGCACCACCGCTTCCTCCACCACTCCCATTTGGAAACTGATGACCGCCGTCGCCAAGACTTTCCTTTCTTGAGCTTTTCGGGGAGGAGGACGATGAATGATGCGAGGAGTGATGTCCTTTCTGTGAAGAAGAAGAAGATGAGATCCCAACCTCTTTGTTATTGGTTGGTGCTATAGCCTTGCCAAGCTTTTGTCGAAATCCCTTAATAGCCAGCCGAGGGGTGGAAGACGATGACTCAATGACCATCTGATTCTGACTGGATTTACTTTCGAGACGATCTCCACGGTTTCGTAAAACTACTCCGCTTGTATTACAAGAAGATCCCTCTGTTGTCGACGAGCCTCCCCTGCAAATTTAATCCAGAAAAATCCCATTTTATTCCAGAAAAAAAATAATATTCTTCAATAAAGCATTGTATCGTTGCTGCAGTATATAAACAGGCGACATTACATTAATGACCAGAGAGAAAGTAGAAAGGAGAAAGAAAAAGGATTAGAGATATAGTTCGTGAAAGGAAATGTTTAATGGCCGGAAAAAGAAAACTCTCTCCCCGCTTCCATCTTTCTTTTTTTTACATTAGTCCTCAGAGAAAGTTGAGAGCTGTATTTTTCCGGAAATGGAAAGAGAAAAACAACTTGACATTTTCTTCAAAGAAAAAAATATCCTGATCAAAGTCAACAGTCAGTCCATAAGAAGACGTCTGTGTGTGGGCGCACACACGCCAAAAAAAACTTTTTTTATTATCTTTCTGGTTATTATATACAATTTAAGTTACTTTAGTGGTAGTACTACTGCAGTGCGTATAATGTCAGTGATTAAAAAAAGAAGAACAATTGTAGGTCAAGCTTTTGTAGTATTTTTTTTTCGTGGTTTCCACTCACGTTTTTGTTTCTGATGACAAGCTCACTGACGAATCTGACCTTTCCGAACGCGCTGAGCTGAAGCCACTGGAACTGCTTGTTCTTTTGTTGCTGCTGCTCCCACCACTGCTTGTCGAACCTCCACTTCCTTCATTGAAAAATATTAATATTAAATATGACATTTTTTCCTTGACGGTAATAATCAGTTATTAAATTGTTTATAAAATAATTATTACCTTTAATCTTTTCGCTCTTATCTTTTTCTTTGAAAAACTTAAATTTTTCCAACATGGACGAATTACCCCCACCACCTTTATTATTGGCCAAAATTGTCTGCTGCTGCTGATGACTGATCACAGAACTGTTCCCGTGGTGACCATGCTGTTGGGCGTTAACTGCGTTATTATTATTTTGGGCGCGGGTCGTACTCGAAGATTTACTGGAATTAGTCACTGAACTGCCGCCACCACTAAGATTGGCAGGTGAATTTGATTGTGCAGAGGGAATCCTGAAACAAGAGAGAAAATATCCATTATTCTAGTAAAACTTTTCTCATTAGTTATGATGATGATGACAATGATAATAATCTTGATTACGATTGACACTTTCTAAAAAACTACTAAATATTCAAAACGGTTATCACGATCATCATCATCATTCCCACTGCATTTAACATATAACCATGTTTGATTGACTCAAAGATTTTCGGAGAAAAGTTTTCCCCCTTTTTCGTGAAAGATTAGAAAGCTTTCATTCTTCTCGATATTCTGGAAATGCGTTTTTTTTTCTCTCTGACTTACTTGGCGTTATTGGGAAGATGTTTTTCATGGATGGAGGAACGTGCACTCGAGGGGGCTGACGGTATCGAAGATGATCTCGGCTGAGGAATAAATGAATGTGGAATCCCACTTGCACTCACTCCACCACCACCGGAGACAGATCCTGCAACAATCCCAGCAGAACTTGGACTCGTTGATCTCGAGCTATTTCCAGACGTTGGCTTTCCAGCATTCAAACTTCCTACGGAATCATCATAACAATAATAGTAATAAGAAAACAAAAAGTAAAATATCAGTTTCATTATCAACAAAATCCAACACAACAATCCCATAACCATCAATATCATTCTTTTCACTTGATCTTGAACAATAAATAGAAGAAAAAAGTTTTCCCAAAAATAAACCTAATGGCATGACTGAAGAAAAAAAAGGATCAAGGGCGCATACACGTCATGTTGTTTTTTTTCTGCGATATTTACCTCGAAGATCCGTCATCAATCTTCATCAACCCACCAAGAAAATAAAAACCGGATATTTTTTTTATGAAACTCTCTCTCTCAACTTTCTTTTTTATTCCGCCTGGATTACTTGGGTTTCAATAGAAAAACGTAACCATGGTAACCCTTTTTTCTCACACTTGCCATTATAAATTATCAAGTAGCCCGTGTCTGTGTGTGTCTGAGTGAGAAAAGGGAAAAGTTTGTCCTGTATTTTTTTTTGTACACACAGTAGTGGTGGCGATTATCATAATGATTATTATGGCAAGTGGTGCATTCAACTTGAAACTTGGTACACAAAAGGTGCATCATTCCTCCCTTTCCCTCCCTCCCTCCTCAAACCCTCCAAGAGCTACTCCAACAAAAACATCAAACCGATTTATTCAATTCCCAAAGTAAAGTGCACTTTCAACTTATTTTTACCACCTATTCTTAAATGTGCGTGTGTGTGTGAGTTTGCATGTTAGTTATAATAATTTTCTCCATGAAAACTAAACACGGTTTTATTGCCGAGGGAAACATGGACGGGTATAATTTTTTATGAAGACTGATGAAGGTCGCATCTGGTTGAATGTTCCAGTCGCATGCATAATTGATGCAGAAATGATAAAAGAGAAGAAGAGGTAGAGGGAGAAAATTTTAATGCACTTTTCCTAAATAAAATTTGGGATGGACTAGCAACACATTGGTCGTCTGAGACATTCCTGTTTGGGCGCTCTTCAGAAAGGAAAGAGTTGGAGTTCCCTTTACAATTTTTTTGGAGAGAGAGAGAGAGTAACTGTCAGTATGAATGGTTGTCACTGCCAGTCCATTAGCTTTTTCAAGAAGAAATGCTAAAATGCAGATGAGTTTTTACTACACAATTGCCCTTCCATCTTTGTAATCATAATCATCCTATTGGATCTCACACACACACACACAAGCAACCAGAAACTTTTTGAAGGAAGTGCATCATGATTCTTGTCTGCGCGAGAAAGGCATAATAATTTCTCCTTGTCATTTCACCCGTTTTTCCAGAGAGAGAGGAACAACTTTTTTATATAACTGCTCTGGTGATGCTACTAGATGAGTTTTTGTGTCCTTTGCTCAAAATTTACAACCCATTTCACTTGAAATGCACCACAGTGACAGGAGCATCAAAAGATGCGTGTGTTCCCGTGCATATTCATATTTCACAAAATGCATCATCAATTTCTCAAGAAAATCTTTTTAAAAAGAGGAAATGAATTCTTGCTCCTCAACTTTGTAGTATGCATGCAAGTGACAGTTTTTTCTTAAGAAATAAAAAAATCACATTTCCTTGTATTCTTATAGCTATATTTTATCTTTTTTTTATATTCCAGTCATTATGTAAATGATGTTGTTATTGTCATTGTTATCGTGTACGATTAATCTAACATGCTTGTTATTACATAACATACAACAACTTCAGCAACAGTTCAGCATTTTATACCAAAAACCAACTGGAAGAAAAAATGTGTTCTACGCAGTTGTCAAAAACAGGACAATAATAATCCCATATTAATTTTTTTCCTACCTTTCGCCATGTCAAAAGTTAACTTTTTCTTGTAATAATTTCGCAAGCTTTTGTGTACAAATCACACAGAGAGACATAATCAGCCACGCCAGAGCAGAGAGAATCTAAACGATAAGCCATTAAAAGAACTCGTCTAACGCTTCATCTCTGACACTGCCTGGGCGGCTGTTCTATCTTCTTTTTTATTTCATTCTTTTCTGGGCTGTCTGCTCTCTTCTGATAATAAAACGCAACCACGTCCTCATCGTCCAGGACTTTATATATTTGCAAGAAGAACGCCCTATTCAAGAATGCATCTGTCTCCATGAAGAAAAACACACACAAACGCATGGAAAAAATATCCTCATTTTATTCCATCACATTGAATTGCGGTGTTTGGTAGAAAGAGCAATAAAAAAATCACGGCACTCTGCCGACACTCCCGTTTTTTTCTTCAAGTCAAGAGAGGAGACTGAGCAAATCACATCCCATCATGCATGATCAGGATAAACGATTCCTTGCACAATTCTTCCCAAAAAATATATATCCAACTAATAACAGAGCAGCCGTGTGTCTGTCTATCAGTCTGGACGGAATACTGAATCTGTCGATGATGAAATTCAGACAAAAAAATTCCGTTGAAAGAACCGTTTGAAGACGGACAAGATGTTGTTTTTTGAGTGTGCCCTTCTCTTCATAATATTATGTTATGGGATCACTCTCGAAAAAAAAGGAAAAGTGATGTCATCTCTTCTCTGCGCTCTACTGATTTCAAAGGATAATAGGATTTACATTAAATTGTTCCGTTGAATGGTACAGCTTGCTTAAATACATTGTCATCTTTTTACACAGGGCTCTCTTTTTTATTGCCCTTTTTTTACACCTGAAAATATTTTAGCGCTTGGTCCCGAGGGAAAAAAATCTTTTCCTTTTTAGTCGACAAGGTATATAAAAAACGCATGTCATCATCCTTTTTTATTGAAAATCCGAAAGTTTTTGCTGAGATTGTAGATTATTTTGTGGAGCTATCATCGCCATTTTATAGAGTAGCAAAACCTTGTAAAATATTTTTGGAGAGATCACCGCAAAACTGTATTCCATATAACATGTTTCGTTAAAAAACAGATTGTTCATTTTGATACCAAGAAAGTTGGTTATTGTCCTTACAAAATATTTACAATGGACATAAACAGATATAAACTTTCCGTTCTTGTGACAAGTTTTTTTATATGAAAAAAAAACGTGCCTGCTTGCACACGCACAAAACAGAAAATGTTTCATATTTGCCTATCAGAGAAAATATCTACAACGGTGAAAATCCAACAACAACAGCAGCAGCACACGCCACCACATTTCTCGACTCTACGCATAGGAGGGCAACAGCAGCAGGAGCAATTTCATAAATTGGAATATGTTGCGTTATATATTTTAGCAAAAAAACCGCAACAAAAGAGCATGTCAGGCCAACAAGCCAAAACCACACAGTTTTCCTCTACTCTTGTTTCACCAAATTGGAGTTTAAATTGTAGATGTGTGTAGCAACGCGAACAATAACCATAATTTAAAATGTAGTACATGCTTTTAGTCGCGTGTCCTTTGGATTTGTACAATGTTTCACATTTCTCTCTTGATTTCTATCTGGACAAAAAATTAAACATTTCTAGAATAAACAGAGCTTTAACACGCGTGGGTAAGCTGTTGGACAGTTAAAATATTAACGAAAGGCGACTCGAACCGTGTGTATTTACAAATATATATATTTTTTAATTTAGATAAAAGCATAATAATCAGTAATTATAGACTTACACACTGTAATTTTCTCAGTTTGAAATGAAAATTGGTGTGAAATTTACCACAAAATCCTGTTTGTTCACTCATGACGAAATTATGCTATAAACTTTTAATTTGAAATTTAAAACCGAAAAAATTAATAACTGGGCGCACATAAATAAATACACACACACAGGTAACAATTTTACTGCCAAAATTTATTTATGGATTTGTATGATTGTAAAACCGAGATAGATGACCAGGTTGTAAAAAATAAAATATTTCACGTTTCTTCTTCTGCTCACGTCCACTCACCTCACAAGACAGATCAGCAATGCCACACATTATTCTCTACAGCTTCTTTTGTCACTTGCAAAACAGGCTATTCTAAAAAAGACACGAAGATCGTCATGATAAACTGACCAACAGAGACGGATTGCCACCACCGCCAAACCAGCGACCACTGCTGTTACACTACAATTTTACTTTTAACAAGCCATTCACCAACCATCTTGACTTGACAGATGAAAAGGAAAAAGAAAAAAAAAATGAATTGCCACACTTCAACAACTTTTCAACTTTATATTGCCATTATGATCATATCATAACTGATTTCATAGAAGACGATAAAAAAATTCCTGTCGAATATGGCAATGATGACCATCATGATACTGTACCACAGAGGTGTAAAAAAATAGAATCCATTTTTGTTTACGTTTCAAATCGGTATCAATAATCACCACACTTTGTTCGCAGAGAGCATCATTCTTCTTTAAAAAATCGCATATTTTAATCTGCCAGACAGCCATTTGTAGTCTCCTCTCATAACCCACAAAAGGAGTAATATTTCATTTTATTTATTCATCTTTGACCTTTTTTTCACGCACTCTTTCAAAACAGAAACTGGGAAGAAGAAGAAGAGAAGGCGTGAGAAAATCACTCTACATTTTCTACCCTTTGGAAAAAAAGTGGTTTACTTTATTCCGCTAAAAAAGACATGAATCATCTCTCGGCTAAAAAGTTAAGAGGATGATCCGTTTCTTCCAAGAAAAAGAATGGTCTCTTGGGAGCGAAATTTCTTGCTTGCACGCACAAAAATTTTTACAAGACCAAGTAGCTTAAGAGATTTTTTTTACGATCCTGTCATGTTGTTCACACCGTCGTCTTCGAAGACGACGAAATCTTCTTCTTGGTCTCTAATATTTTTTCAGACAGAATTTGTAAGCATGATGGTCGCCGTCATTAAGATCATGTCGTGTTAAGTTCACGCAGTGATTGGATCACTTATCTTACTTGCTTTATCTCGAATCTTGTTGATGCTGTTTGTTAGCACTTGATAAATAATTTTTTTCAGACCTTTTTCAACAACCCTTGTCTCCTGACATTTACATCTTTCTCACATGAATTATGAGCCAATAAGGAATATATTCTTGGGCAGGAACGAATGATGATGATAAAATATTTTGTACACCCATCGCGCGCATCGCATCACCTCGTCTTCCTCTCAACATTGTTAAATGGAAAATGTTGAGATGTTCATGTTAAATCATTAAAAGGGTTCATTTAACTTGAGTGGAGATTGTTGGATGATGATCATCTTGGGGATTTCTGAGAATTTAATGCAAATCAAAAGTTATAACGGTGAGGAGGGCAATAAAATTGAAATGAACCTTGTCCACCCACACGCACGTCTCATTCATGAGGCAGTCAGTCAAAAACGTTTTTATATTTATCACCAGATCTTGTTTGTCTGTTTGTGTGACTTGCATTTTGAAATAATTGACGTTCGTCCCCATCGATAAAATTTATTGTACCAAGTACAACAACAACAAATTTGGCTAAATTGTATTTCGACATTGAGCAACTTGGCCAAACAGATAAATAATTTGATGCAAATGTAAATGGCCGACCGACGACGGCGATGAAATTGGCAGGTTATTTTGGTATACATCCAATTCAAGTCCTCAGATTCCTCTTCTCCACGTTAATACATTTTTTTTCAATCTAAATCTACTCCAAGCTCATCCGAAAATGCCAAAATGCGAGAAACCCAACTAAAAACATTTTCTCTCTCTTTTTTGGCAAATTTCCTTCCTTTCTTATTTTCTTGTCAACATGACTATTATATTATATTATCCCATCCTCTTCCTAGTACTTTTTTGTTGATAAACCTAGTCAGCATTTTTTTTATATATACACACTCGTCTCATTATTTTTTTTTCCAACTCTTTATATATTTTTTTGCTTACCCCAAGTCTCCTCCCAACTTTCACTTCGAATTGGTTTGGGAGCGGCAGATGAGCCATTTTTGGAATTATTGGTGCTAGAACTCGTGCCAATATTACTGCTACTACTTGTTCTGGAAGCTGTACTACCACCACCGCTGCCGCCACCAGAAAAAAGTCGCATGCAAAACATTTTTTTTCTTATTTTGTCTCTAGCTTTTCACCACTCTTGTTCTTCTCCGCCACGCACTTTCATTTACTTTTTATTCACTTTGTCGTCCTTTTCTTCTTCTAGAAAGATCCCCTGCAAACTTCCGTTTTTGTTTTTAGCCCACAAAGAGGAAAAACTAATCTCTGCGAAGGAAGAATTTTTCGTGTACAAAACAGCAGGATGCTGTGTATGTGTATGGACTTGATGAAAGAAATATACAGTCGCTCTTTTACAGAAGGTAGCACTTTGTTTAATGAAATGTCTAAGAAAATGTGACACAAGTATGCTTTATGGAGACACATAACCGCACAAACCAAAGAGAAATAAAACATTCTCTCCATAAATCCTCCATTTCCGCTTTTTGCTCCACTGGCTCCACACCACTTCCCCCTGGGGCTATGCATGTTGGCCCTCCTCCCCCCGCAATATAATTGTATATATTTATTTTTAAATAAACGTCAAATCATTGCTTCCGCCTTTTACTAAAAATTGTTGGTAAATAAATTAAAAAATATATAAATGGTAGCTTTTAGGCATTTTTTTAATTCCAGCTTTTATTTCTTTTAGGCAACAACAACAGCAACATTGACCATGTCATGGCATGTCGCTCCTTGTAAAACGAGTAGTCAGTCATAAAACCTGGTTTGCATATAGCATGCCAGTTCAACATAACCATAAAATATATCCCCGTCGTCGTCCATGAACCTCTCTTGAAGCTCTAGAGTTTGCCACACGACGGCCATAAAAAAACAGTTTGTACCAGAATCAACCCAACAGCCAAAAAACGCAATGTCAGCGCAAAAGTCAACCATGTCACCAAACACGAAACTCTAAAATTTTTGCTGCCTTTCCATCACTTTAAACCTAGAACATATTATCCCATTTCCAACCCTATTTTTCTAATTTTCTTTCTTAATAACTTCTCAAATACCTACTTAGTTTTAACGGGTGGACTATATCATTTTGCGATAAGACTTTGAAGACTTTTTTAATTATCTTCTCTCTTCTTCCCTGCCAATTTTCATTTTCTGCTTATCATAATGCACTTCGCTCTCCCCAACTGTGTATACAAAAAAAATTAATTAGTTTCCTGCTCGCGCGACTTATTATGCACTTTCGCTATTTTTCAACATAACGAGCCGTCTCTCTCTATAACTTTCCATTTTTATTGCTCGTTTAAAAGAAAGAAAATTTATTTGTGATTATTGCAGAGTTGCATTGCATGTTCTTTAGTGATACTCATAAATAAACGAATAATCATAATAATAATAGGAAAGAGTATATTTCCTCGGAAATTTTACACTTTGACTTTTCCTACCTTCGACACAAAAAGTCCCCGGTTTTCAATGAGCGACTGTTTTAATGTTGTAATTTATTTTTTTCTAAAAAATATAAACTGAGGATTAACCCATTCTCACGACATGACATGTTATAAACCTTTAAATATATTTTTCTTTCCTGACAATTCATCTTAAACGTGTGTCATTTTGAAGCTTTGAAACTTTATATGTCTTTATTTATGAGTAGAAAAATGTAGGGAAACATCAACTTGTGTGTAGGGGTAAAAAACATGCCATATTATCCATCAAGCTTATCCCTTAAAAACCTATTCCATAAAATATTATCCAACTAGAGAGAGCTACTTATCCATATATCTTATCTGTCTATCGGCTTCACTAGTGAGATTATTTGTTACGACAGAAGGAAAAAATCTAAAAATAAATACAAAATAGTCTAGAGTATTTTTTCAAAAATTTCCCCTGCCTTATCAGAAAATGAAAAAATAGTTTTGAGAAAAGTTTAAGGTAAAAAGCATTTTTGCTTCTTGATATTTTTTGTGAGAAAGGAGGGGTGAAAAAGGTGAAAAAAATAGACAATGAAACAAAATGAAAAAAATGTTTCCATTTGAAAGAAACGTTACGATTATTATTTTCATTCTGTTAAGTACAAAAAATCAGCGGTGGGGGATAAAAACAACGGGGATGAACAAAATCTCATGATTTTGACAAATGAGTTGATGATGGACTTTCCTAGAGCTCCCGGTGTTGCCGGTGAAAAATTTTATCGGGAGAATTGTGGTTGGCCATGTGAAGTGAATTTACCTCACCATTTTTTGAACAATCCAAAAAAACATTGTAATAAAATTATCCATGAACAACCTCTGGAGTTTTTGGAGAAGTAATGACTTGACACAGGCGAGGAGCATTAGCAGAGCAAAATGTGGAGATGATTATGATTGAACATTAGTGATCCATTAAGCTTACGTGTGTGGTGTTTTTATTGTTGAGTGAATCAATAAAATGTAATATGCGGTGAAATAATGTTTTTAAATTGCAATTAAAGTAGACACGCGATGTACACCGTTCCCTCAACGAGAGAAATCAAATTACCGGTACATTTTAAAAAAAATATTATAAAAATACAAAAGACTATGCAATTTTCTCTAAATGTTGTAAAGTTGTTTTTCAGATTTTGTTGATCTGATCTTCGGCTACTGGACCAACTATGTGGTCAATTTTTATATAAACTACTCGTCTACTACTCCACTTTTGTACAAATTGATCCCATTCAAAGTTTTTACATTGTCCATTTTTTTTGTATTCATCCTTGTCCCCTGAACAAAATCCACCAGCACATTTTTTTTGTTCAAAAAATAAACTCCTCTCTCCCAACAAATTGTTCTTTCTTCATTCCACTACTGCACCACATTAAGCCACCGCAACACAAGTTCAACTCAAGTGGTCGTTTTCTCTCCAGAAAATTTTCTCTTTTGATTGTTCTTCCACTTTCTTTTCAACAACAGATTGCATCGGCCGATAAGACCCAAAAGCCTAAGTCCTTTTTTTCCTCTCTTCTTTTTACACACACAAACACAAAAACAAAATCTTACACGCAAATCTCTCCAACACGCATTCACTTTTCAACCAAAGAAAACCCCTCCAAGAAAAAGAAATTTCTCTATTATTATTGTTGTCGTATTTTTAAACGAATTAGTTCATCCAAATGAAAGAAGAAAAAAACCACGACATTCATTCCACTCCACAAACAACTACAAATATATCCACACACACACACTCCCTCCAAACCGTCACCAGCAACAAAAACACGCCATCGCCTCCATCCATCCCTCCAAAAAATATAACAACCAACTCGGCCAGAAACCAAAAACGGTTTGAGCTTTCCCTTACCACACACTCATCATCTTTATACCAGAGAGAAAATGCCCACGTAAAACATGCGTCTGTTCACTACCACTGCCGCTGTGCTTTTTTTTATACACACAACATGTTACGAACTCCCGGTAGAACCGGCATTTTTTTTTCTTTACCAAATATCCAGCAATCTGGTGAACAAAGTAGAAAGCCTCTCTACAAAGTGCTGCAGAGCAAACTCTGTCTACTCCTTTTTTTTCATGGACTTGAACTTGATGCACTCTCAAACAACTTTCTCTCCTGGCATGCATTTTCTCTCGTCAGTATAGAGATATTTCCACTCTTTTCTCTAGGGTGACATGCGTCTTATTTTCCCTTCACACTCTACCAATACCAATATTCATTTTGTATGCAATACTAATAATATCTCACATCACCACACACATACACTCCATTGTCACTTTCTCCCAAAGTGCGTATCTTCTCAACAACAATGCACACCGTTTTACTATGAAAACGCACTATTTATCCTGACTAGTATGCAATAATAATGGCATTTTCTCTCTCTTGTGCGAGGAGGAAGATAGCAACTCAATTCTAAATTTTCTCCTGCATTTTTTATTTGCATTGCAGATGATCATCAGAGAGAACAAGTATAGGATAGTCGGTGATGATCATATAAAATGGTGGTGGCTATCGTTATATAAGCGTGCTGTGTTTATTGTCGCAGTGATTTTCCTCCATAACCACCGGGTATTTTATTTTCTCTGTGTAATGGAATGCGTCAATAGAAAAAAACACAGCATCATTGCTGTTTTGTGTGTGTGGTGCAGTGAAAAAAAAGATAAGCAGGGATGCTCCTATATAAAAATCGAGGGAGAATATTTATGACTTTTTGTGTTTTAATGAAAAATGCATCAAAAAATGTAAATAAAACGGGCTGTTATTTTATCACTTTTTTTCGAGTTGGTTTGAATCGGATTGAAATTGTTGAGTGCCATAAATAAAAATGAGCAAGAAGAGCGAGTCAGGAGAAGAGAAAGCGAAAGGATTCATTATTATTATTTTGGTTGTAATAAAGAATGGCTTTTAAAGTGTATCGGAAACGTAGAAAAAAAAATTATTTTGGATGCAATTCCTCTAACAATTTTTTTGTTTTGCTGGTTAAAACCCCTTTTATTTTTGGAAACGTCTCTATTCCCTATCGCGAATATAAAAGCGACCACACCGTAAGCTCTATACTTTGTAGAGAATTGATATTTGATATTGCATAAATTCCATTGGAAATTGTGGATCTCTCTGTGTGTGCATATACAAAAGATTGATAGGATTGAGCGAGAAGAGAAAAGCTCACAGTTGGAATCCTACAATGATTGCATAATATCAGCCAGGAAAAGGGTATATTTTTGGAGAGAGAGGAGGAATTTGATTCAATTCCAAAAACCTTAAGTGGTATTTTCCTCCTCTTTCCTCCTCCATAACAACCTATACAGATAGAGTGTTGGCAGAAAAAGCTTCAATTTCACAGCCTTAACCTTGCATACAAAACGGCTGCATAAAACCCACCAAGTATTATGCAATATTCACTCAGACTCTCAGTTTCACTTTCACTTTACCCCTCCGCATTATCCTCCTCATCAGATTTTCCCATCAATTTTCTCTTAAAATACACATAAAATAACATGAGAGCAGAGTATAATATCGCACATGATGACATTCCCTTCCACCCACACATACCGCATCTTTCATCATCCACTATTGTTTTTCACTGCGCGATAATAACGATTATATCATCATTGTATTTACCATCATGATAGCCATACATGTGTACATGCGTATATGCGTGTGTGCCCTTTTCCACACACTTGAAAATGGATTGACTGCAGCAGACAAGAGAAAGTCAATTCAAGTTGACTTTTAAAGCTCTGGCCAAAAGACCATATCAACGCACCACACCAGCACCACTTTGTGCACTCATGATGAGTAATCGAATCAAGTTGACTTTGACTTTGTCGAGAGAGACGAGTAACAAGAATGAAAGAGTTTTTTGGTCACTATTATCATCATCAGAGCAGAAGCATGAAAACTGGATAATAATAGCAGGTATGTGTATGGAGTTTAGCGGCGCGGCAGTGACAAGAAGAAACAACAGCAGCAGCAGCAACAGACCATCAAATTGATTTAATTCACTGTGTTCACTACTATCATGATCATAATAATAGGGAGGGAGAGTGGATGCGTGAGATAGAAAAAAAGAAAAATGCGATCGTGACGATCACAAGAAAAAAAGAGGAAATGGAATTTTCACTGGCATGGCTTTGTACAGTATAATGTGTAGAGTGAAAGGGGTTGAAAAAAATATATTTTTTGTACATTAGAAGAAAAAAATTCCAGATTTTTACTTTCTTTGGTGCTTGCTGTTAGTAAAGTGTCATAATATAATGGTATGGTGGTATCAAGTTGAAAGCTCTTTGATTTTTATTTTGGAAAGGAATAATCAAGTTTACTAGTAGAGAGAAAGCAAGTGGAAAGGATGTTGGGGAAAAAGGTTGTTTTGGTGAGAGAGTGGATCCAACTGATTAATGTTTTTAAAGGGAATAAACATCTGTTTCACTTCTACACAAGTGCACTTGTACTCCCGACACACACATGACACACAAGCTCATTGAATTTCATATGAAGAGAAAGACGCCGAGAATGTTTCTTGGCTTTCACGGAGAGATTCTGGTTAAAGATTTTGAAAAAAGGGAAGAAAATGGATCAATGAGGCGAAAGATGAAAGTGGTGTCTTTCTTGAGTAAATCCAACAGATCGACATAGAAAACAAAAAAGGAAAAAGTTTATTTTATCCTTTGAAACAAGTGAGGAAGAAGGAAATAATTCATTCTGATCAAAAAGTACTGACTGGTAATTAAAATTAGATTAAGCTGTAGATACAAAAACTGTCGTTTCGAGCTGCTATTTAAAAATCGAATGGAAAAGGTTGAAGCAGCAGGTGAAATTACAGGAAATTTCTCAAAACCGCCATTCCACCACACACACCAACTCGCATAATTTACCCGACCACCACCACCCTATAATTTTAGCTAAGAAACATTTCCTGTTTTCAAGTTTATATCCGCGCGCACTTACTGTTAAAATCAAGTAATTTATACGATAATATGGAAATAATAAAAGGGGATAAAATCCACCTTTTTGACTTTTGCTCTCTTCCTCTCTCGTTATATCAAGGTTGTAATTATAGAAAACCCTTTTCTCATCAAGATACACAATCTTTTTCTACCCATTTCACCTGGCATTCATCCTTTTCAACAGCAGCGCTCTATACTACTTTAATGGAACAGATGAGCCATATCCCTTCCAGTTACTTGAAGCAATTCACATCTCATTTCCCATTTCATTTTTTTTCTTCATTTCCCCTCACACCCTTTTCCAAGTAGAAAGTAGCAGATTGCAAGCGCTTTCGAAAATATATTATATTGCTCCTCGTGCCATCATCCTCATCGCCGGGGTAATATTAATGCAATAGTAATAATAATAATAACAAGGATAACAGCAACAAGGAAAATAATAACAACAAAAGCAGTTAAAGTTTGAAAAGACGAGAGCACACACAATGTTCCTATTTGCATGTTGACTATGAAAAGCTATCGTTGTTGTTACATATTTTAGCATGCAAGGTCGTTTGGGAAAAAGGGGAATGAAATGTTTAAAGTTGCTCTTGAAAAGTTAAACAATGTTTTCCATTTTGATATATAAACTGGTAATATCTATAGCAAATGGAATTTGTTATCTACTTCTTTTTTCTTTCCACTTACTTTTTATTAGCATTCTTGTACAACTCAATAATAATATCGTTACCATGATCGTCATTATCATCATCATGATAAGCACTCATATATCAGTAATACGCGTGTGTGTACTTAAAAACAAACTTTTTGAGGAAAACTAATTTTAAACTTGTTTTGCTAAACCTCCCTCTGGTCCTTCTATCCTAATTTTAAATTTAAATATTTATGATTTCATGTAAACATCATTCATCCCATTTCTTATCTTATCGCGTGGTGCAGTAATCAGCCAGTGGAATGCTGAATCACGAATTGATTACGTTATGGATAACTGATTAGCTACTTGTTATTATTATTATTATTACTGCCACCATTACTTATCCCTTCTTTAGAACAATTTCCATAGTAAACAATGTCAACATTCTAAATCGCTTTCATATTTTTTGTTCAAGAACGTGTCAAGATGCTGCCCCAGCCCAAATAACCAGAGAAATCCAGCTATCGTCATCATCACCATCAACAGCAATCATAATTTTTATTTGTCACCAGCCAGTATTCTCACCATCTTCACGCTTGTTGCTGTTTATTGTGCAACAAAAGGAGCGTGCCTTATCTCAATTTTTCTTCGCCTTTCCAAGCAGCAAAAGGAATAAATATCGTTACTTTTGCATTGCACAACGATTATTTCTGTTTATTATTACAGCATTGCATAGGAACAATTTTATTATCATTACAAAATCAACCCTCTCTCTCCTTCCATCTTTTTTGTATAAACGAGTAAGCACAATTGAGCAAGTCAACTGGATTCTTATTTTCTGAATGAGAGTCATCCTTATCATCTTTTTCTGTTCAATGGCACAGCAACAAACGCTAAAATAATTTTTTTCCTCGAAGTAAAATATTTTTGCCTAGCATTTTTATATGAGTAAGAGCATGTGTGGTGGTGGACGTATGGATTTTTTTGGTGATCATTTTAACTCAAGAAAGAAGAAGGAGAGAATATTGCTCCCTTTTTTTCTTGTATCTCTCTTCCCCTCTCCTTTTTTTCTTGTCAATTTCAAAAGAAAGGAATGCAGCCACTCCAAAAACTGTTCATGTATTACACAATAAATATACTTGTAAGTGTGTACTTTATTGTAAGATGACTGTGTACTTATTATTATCCTTCTTTGAAGACTGGTAGCCTCCTCCCACCCTCTTTTTCTTCTTCCTTTTTTTCTACTTCAAGCCAGAGTCACTTTATTTTCTCTGATAAATGTAATGAATAAATGTGAACAAGGAAGAAGACAAGCCGATGATGATGACAACAGTATAAAAGCATGCAATCAGTTAAAATAAGAGCAAAATAAACACTCTTCTTCTTCTGCAAAGAAATATCCTAAGGAAAATGAATAAAATGCAAAGAGATGTTTCTCAAGTGTAGGCAATTTAGCTGTCAAAAACGGGAAACCTGGAAAAATGGCAAAGTAAGCAGTGTAAGAACACTTCTTTTTCTGCTCATGTTGGATAAAAACCTTCCTAAATTACCAGAATGATCATGTTGTCTAAAAAATACAAATCTAACAACATGTTCATATTTTTTAAAGAGCTCTCACTTGTGTGTATCTTTTTTGACATGCCACTTTGTTTTTTATTGCGTGTGCCATATATTATTTTCAGGAGAGACAGACTACTCATTATGTTAATGTACTTGTTTCCGACATAAATATTATTATTAAGTTGTATACAGCAGAAGGAAGAACAACCGCACAAGAAAATGTGATGATGATGGTGTCATATAAATAAATTGAGCACTCATTCTGAAATGAACACTCTTCTCTCTCATTACATAGATGAGTGTGTTCTTATGATGGTGATATATTTTTTTCCATTTATGGAAAGGCGGCGTCTTTTTAAAAAAAATTTCGAAGAGGATTTATAGGATGTTGGATTTGTGATGATGTAATATATTTAAGCAGAGAAAAATAATGTGAGAGAATTTTTACTTACCACTGGAGTTGTACGGATGTCCATATCCACCGCTAATTAAACTTTTTCCTTGAAGTCCACTGGTAACTCCGGTACTGGATGACTTTTTATTGTTGCCCGTGCCAACTCCGGCGTGGGGATGATTTTGAGGAAAGCTGTGATGCTGAGGATGATGTGAGGAGAGTACCGTGGAAGGAGATAAGGAAGACGATTTTATAGTACCTGTGGCAGGGCCGGGCACCGACGCAGCACTGGATCCCGGTACCGGTATACTTGTGTGATGCTGTTTGCAAAATGGACCCGGCAGTCTATACACAAAAACAAAACGTAAACTTTATTGTTCAGTTTCTAATTTCTTTAGACAGCGAATATATTTTTTTTAAATGGTTACAAAACTAACTACACAGTACACCACTCTTTGACTAGCAAAATATGACTGACAGTGAGAAAATCCTGTCCAGCTACAAAACAACCGGAGAGAGAGAGAGAGGGAGATCATAATATTTTTTTTTCAACACAAGTAGCATTTATTGCCCTTTTACTGAAGAAACTAAATACATACATAAATAAATAGGAGTAGCTTAAAGTTACGTCATTTCTACTCTACACACACATTTTTGTAACGCTTTTCTCGAACTGCACCCCGTCATGTCATTTTTATTCTGTGTGTGCATACATGTGCAGCTTTAAATTTTCATCGACAGTCCTGTCACAAAATATATAGTTCAGCATAGTGCATCCTGTATGCTTATATATAATTTATAGTTTTCAATGCATTTCTGTCTCTCACTTTGAGTTCCATTTCATTGGATTGCATACAGGTTATTATTATACAGGATTTCAAATCGAGAACATTTATAGAATCCACCCCACACATATTACAGTTCGTTCACTCACTCTCTCGCTGCCTACTTCTTGTTGGTAAACAACAGCAGCAGCAGCAGCAACGGTGGTGGTGGTGGCCTGGCCCGCTAGCACACATTTTTTTCCCATATATCCCATTTTTACCCCAAGTTCAATATTCAACATTGAACTTGAAACTAAAGCTGTAGTAAAAATGAACCCTTCCAGCTAGCAAGAGGAAAAAAGGTAATGCATAAGTTGGTTGTACGATGTTGAACAAAAGCAACAACAATGGAAAGAGAGGAACACGAACGCACAGACGACGAGCGGCGAACGAAAGTGAGCCCTGAATAGAAGATTAAACTGTTTTTATGCAATAATGCACACTACTGCACTGCATGATCATCATTATTGTCATCATCAGAAAGTATGCATGTACGTGTCCTTTTTGTTGCGTGTTTTGGAACAAATGCTGTCACGACAAAAGCTGGATTTTCCCTTGAAACCCTACCAACTTTACAGACCCTACTGGGGAACATGTTCTGTCGCTAAAACTTAAACTGTGAGTGTGTATGCATAAGTAAAATATGATATATATTTTGTAGGAAATGCATGGAACTGCTCATTTTACATTGTTGCCACTCTTCCCATGCAGCCAGTCAACACATTTGTAAATGTCTGCCATTCCGTCTCCATGAAAGCCATTCTGTGTAAAAGCCAGTCACAACAATGAAGGGAACGCTTGGCTGTGTATTGAAAAGGGTTCGAGGAAATGAGACGTAGTTGGTAAAACATTGCATTTATGCATTGTCGACGCACATTATTGATGAATTGTCATCTGAAAATATAATCACCAAAAATAGGGAAGGAAGCTCACTTTCGTTCCCATCCTCACATGCTGCAGTATTAAAAGCAGTACCCTTTTTTTTTCTGAAAAAAAATTCAGTAATTCTCATGTGCATACATGTACAATCCATAAAAGTTGAGGCAGACAGGCAGGGGTCGAATTTGTTCATAACGAGTCGTGTGGTTGACCAGGGAAAAGGATGAAATTGGACAGAAAGTAAAGCTACGTACGTGCGTGAGTAAAATGTCAAAAACCCTACGCATCAACTTTTGCTTGCCAAGTCGTACCAACACAGTTATCGCCATCTGCACGAATTTTCAAAACTTTCGAGCGAAAACGATGAACAAAGACGAAAGCCGAAATGGAGGATTTTACGTAGTGAACCAGCTCATACCAGAAAGTTTGAGGTAGATGGCGAAACCAGCAAAACTTTAACATTTTCACTCTCAGTCAGTGTGTTAGTCAGCGTTGCAGTGAGGAAGAGGAAAACGGTTTTGCTGCAAGTGCTCGTTTTTCTTATGACGGGTATGCATGGCCTCTCCCTTACGATATTTTTTTCATGGAAAACCCCAACCACACATTTCTAGCAAGCCAACATGATCATGAGTCCGCCGCTGCTGCTAGCATCTTATGAAAAATCATTCCACCTGCACGTTACGTCAACCGCAATATATTTTCATTCAGAAACAACCAGTCTCCTCAATTTCAATCAACCTTTTCCTTCCTCCCTACAAACAAACGATAATTGACAATGACAAAGTTTTTTTTTGTTGCGGGCGGAGGAAAAAGGCAACAGACGGCCGGCATGGATTTTGTTCAAAATGTTATCTTCTCTCTTTTGTGTACATTTATTACCTTTACCACACAAAAGCACTTACACAACAACACAATGAACAATGATATTTATGACAGCCTACATACATCTTTGAGGCAGTACATTAGTGTGAGTCTACTGGTATCTTTGTATGAGTCATCTTGCAAGAGAATGGTCTCTTCTGCATCATCTATGATCTTTGTCCCGGTTATTCTGTGATCATCATCAGTATGAATGAAGGAGTCACTCCAGTTCTTAGAAACAGCGCAAGAGGAGAGAGTCATTACAGAAAAAAGTCATTCTTTTTTATGCTCTTTTTTGTGATACATTTGCCAAAACACTTTATCTAGCTAGCGCACACAAATTAAAGTGTGTGTGCGTGTGGATGGTTGATTGCAAAGTACGTGATCTTATGTATGTACGTGAATTAAAGTAATGTTTACATACATCATCTCACCATTAACTGTATACCAGGCAAAGGATTTCTTAGCCAAACATGCCAAAGCCAAACAATGGAGTTTTACTCCAAGTGACATTTAATTTCCAGGAAATGGCGATTTTTGTTGCAAATTCAGGCATGTAATTTTGCACTTACCACGAGGAAAGCTATAATAATTTGCTGCAAAGTAAATTTTTAAATCAAGGTGATCAATATATTAAATTAATCAAATATAATTTTTCGTTTATCATAATCGCGTATAGCAAAATTTTCTCTCGTTACATTACTTAGAGGCGCATCCGATTTTGGCGTCATCGATGCAGAGAAGCATAATTTCCTTTGTATTGATTCATTGCTTAAATGCGCATCTGATTTTCGTGTGGCGTGTCATCGATGCGGAGAATGCTAATCTTCTCTGTATCGTTCCATTGCTTAGGTGCGCATCTGATTTTTGTGTGGTGTGTCATCGAGGCGGAGAATGCTAATCTTCTCTGTATCGTTCCATTGCTTAGGTGCGCATCTGATTTTCGCGAATGTGTCATCGATGCGGAGAATGCTAATCATCTCTGTATCGTTCCATTGCTTAGGTGCGCATCTGATTTTCGTGTGGTGTATCATCGATGCGGAGAATGCTAATCTTCTCTGTATCGTTCCATTGCTTAGGTGCGCATTTGATTTTTGTGTGGTGTATCATCGATGCGGAGAATGCTAATCTTCTCTGTATCGTTCCATTGCTTAGGTGCGCATTTGATTTTTGTGTGGTGTGTCATCGAGACGGAGAAAGCCAATCATCTCTGTATCGTTCCATTGCTTAGGTGCGCATCTGATTTTCGCGAATGTG
>JAHZMV010006638.1:0-24198 GCA_027743765.1 Coecobrya sp. COE2
TAATTAAGTTGTGTTTGCAAAAGGATAATTCTTAAGAAGTTGGATTCATTCTTTTATGTTAGCATGTAGGATGGATAATATTCATGCACTCAACTTGAGTAAAGTAAAGTCATGCTGCAACAGCCAGTGCCAGCATGCTGGCACTATTTGCACAGAAAACTTGTATTGTGCTCTGCGGTGTTCACTGATGATGATGGTCTATAGTCTATGTAGTTGTAATGACGAGAGTCTGTTCATCTCGTCGTACATTGCATAGCTTTTCATATGAATCATGAATAGTAGAACCACAATAAAAAGGAGAACTTGTTGCAGAGTCCAATTATGATCATCATTCTCATATCCCAACAATGCTATATATTATTATGTATTTGATATTTTTTTATTTTGGGGGAGTTAAGCACTGGCTATGGACAGCAGCATAGTGCGTTGAACTGTATTTACAGATGATGAAAATAATAATGAGACGCACACACGCATACATGACTTATAGATAGATTATAACTTTAAAATGACAGTCTTACTGACGACAGTGATATACACGGTTTCTCATTGCATTAGTGTTTTTAATACAGTTTCCAATAGAGAGAGAATTGTGGAAACCCTGTCATAAAAATCTATGCATTCTTCTTTTCAGGATGTAGAATCTACTCTCAAGTTTCTAGTTTGTTACTTGTCAAATTTTTGTTACAATTTTTTAGAGTTTCTTAAAATTTTCAGTGCAATTTTTTACAATATACGGAAATGGAGGCAGCAGGGACATCAAGTGATCTGAATGACATTTGGGAGTTGGACGGTGACCTCAAAGAAGAGGAGGGTGGGTAAGTTGTCAATAACCGTTAAGTAATAAGCAGTTTAATTTTTATGGTTATTTTTTACTCACAAAACTTATGCTTCAAACATTTCTACACAGTTTTCCTTGGAGTTGGATTCGTTGGTGTCCCACATCCAAATATGCTTTGCGCAAAGCTGAAGAAGATATACTTGCTTGTAAGCCCTAAAACCTTAAAGTCTACATAAATTTATACATGATTTTGATTCTGAGTCTTACTTTGCCCCAAAAAAGGTGTCCAAACTCCGATATCTTTTGGCTACGTGAATATTGGGCATTTTGACACTTTGCCCGACGAGCCGGTGAAAGTTTGGACGGCCATGCTGAACAAAGATTGTCCGGGAACTCCGCTTGTACTTTTGCACGGTTTTGCGAGTGGCCTTGGCCTCTGGGCTTTAAATTATGACGGTTTGGCCAAATCCCAGAGGCCGATTTACGCTTTCGACATGCCCGGTTTCGGTCAGAGTTCCAGACCCACTTTTAGCTCCAATCCGGACGAGGCTGAGCAACAGTTTGTAATGTACATCGACACTTGGAGAGAAAAGCTCAAGTTGGATAAAATTATATTGTTGGGTCATAGCATGGGCGCGTTTTTAGCTTTTTCGTATGCGCTCAAGTATCCAGAAAAAGTTTCACATTTGATGTTGGCTGATCCATGGGTAACATCCTACATCCTAAATGAAGACCATAATGCCCTTTTTATTCAATGTTTTATAAATCTAATTTACAATATTTTAAAATGGCACAGGGCATCAAGGAAAAGCCAGAGGATTTAAGTGAACTGACTCACATTCCCCCAACTCAACGGCTTATTGTTCGCTTTTTGGACACACTCCCACTCAATCCATTATGGACCGTTCGACTGATGGGACCGATGGGAGCGGAACTAATCAAACGTGTGCGTATGGATCTCATCTCAAATTTTCTCCACGTGCTGGAGGACGCACCCTCCAAAGTAGCAAATTATATTTTTCATTGTAACGTCCAAAAGCCTACAACGTAAGTTCAATGTAGAAACAATAGTTCTTATCAGCTTTAAATGAATCCACAAACTAATTATTTGCTTGCAAACTTTTTTTGTTACATTTACAGAGGAGAATCGGCATGTAAGTTATTTTTCAACAATTACAAAAATTATTCCCCTTTTCAATTGTGGATTTATCAGCAGTACGCTTTCATTTATGTGTAGATCATGCCATGATGGTGACGTTTGGATGGGCTAAGAATCCTCTGTGTCGCCGACTTCATTTGCTACATCCAAATGTTCCAATGACTCTCGTTTATGGATCACGGTCGTGGATGGATCATTTCCCAGGGGAAAAGATTCAGAACATGCGTCCTACGTCTTACGTGGACTTTCACGTAAGCAGAAAATTAACATGACCGTTATTTGCTTCATATCTTTATTTTTCATCGTATTTGTTATTTTAAAATGGTTATTTTTTTACTTTGGCTTCATTTTTATAGGTTCTTGTGTCTGGACACCATATTTACGCGCACGCCCATGAAGCCTTCAACGAAGTAGTTTTAAAAATGTGTCAGATTGAACAAATTGCATCGTTAGAATTGCCATCTACGCCACCAGAATCCCAGGAAGCTTTACTCTTACCATTTGTAGAGGAGCCTGAAGCTTCCACTAGTTGAACTGGCTTACATGGAAAATGATGAGAATCTCTATATGCCATATGCCCTGAGATTAACTTTCTGGCTGGAACATGAGGAATCTCGGTGCTGTGATGAGACCGATGTAGCAATTTCATGTTTGAAATCGCGACGCACGACAGGAAGGTACCTGAGTACATGTTGAAGCTACATGTTTAAATGTTGCAGTCAGTACACCTCTTAAATGTCAATAAATCCTCAGTCTCAAAATTCATTTTAGTCATAAAAAACTTTTTGCCCATTTGTATTTCTCGATTTAAGTGCTTTTCATGTCTGTTGGTGAATTATATGAAATTACAGAATAATGCAAAATGTGTTAATCGATTAGCTCAATTCTGTTAAATGTGTTATTTATTTAATATCTAACGTTTTTATATACAATTCACATATTATAATATATTTTTTCGGGGCGAAGGGTATTTTTTTCGTGTAAAGTATATATAGCTGTGGCGTGTTACAGCATTGGATATCTTTATAACAGAAAATTCCTGACAAAATTTTTTTTACAACATGCATTAACAATAGGTACATATTTACATGATGAATCATCAGAATATTTATTACATCTATATTAATACTCTATAGCTCATTTTTACACAGAAAACCAAAACGGTAAATAATTACTACAGTTTTAAAGAGAATCTAACTGAAGATTAGTACGGAATTAGTAGAGTGTGCGCGGGCTGAGTAAGATCTTTTGGAAGAAATTTTTCTTCTGATGATTAATTTTAATTTACACAAGGTGAAACATTCAATTTAAAAAAAACTTAACGAAAAACTATAAAAAGAGTTAACAGTAGAGCTAAAACGATTGAAGAAGAGGTAGCGAATGTGAAAGTCAGCGTAAAAGTTTGTACGTAAACTATAAAGTTTAATAAATGCACTAGTCCAATCCTAACTTTTCTTGCTTTGAATCCCATGCCTGAAAATAAGAAAAGAAAATGTATCAAAGTAATTTGTCAATTATCATTAATAAAATAATTTCGTATAGTTTTCACATACCTGAGCGGCCACCTCTCTCAAATACTTTTGGTTAGCGTTTCCAGTGTGCAATATAAAGCTATTCAGCTTCCCATTTGGACACACAAGAACCAATCATGTATCCACACAAATCAATAAAAATAACGTAAATACCCACATAGGGAAAATTAGTGCATCTGCTCATATAAAAATTTTACCTGAGGAATAATGGAAATATTCTTTCTCAAATCAGGCAATTTTACTGCTCCAGAGTCGTAGCCATCAATGAGAATGTCGCCATCGGGTTCTGTGAGACGGAAAAGAGCTGCAATGATCGAACTCTTTCCGGCTCCTGTCCTCCCAACAATTCCGATTTTTTCTTGGGCATCAATCGTAAAATTCAGCTCATTCAGGACCACCTTCTCTTCGTCGTAGTTGAGGCACACGTCACGGAACTTTATTTTGCCACGTTGGGGCCAGCTCTTGGAAGGATTTCCTCTTCGGCTCTCTATATTCCAAAGATAAAGATTAAATTCAAGGTTCCAGAACGCCACCTTTTCGTGGCGTCATGTCATATAATAAAGATATTTTACCTTTTGTAGTGTCCTTTTGTGGTTCAATCTTGGTGTATTCCAAAGCTCTCTCTACTGAGGTCATAAAGTTCTCCATTTCAGCACTCTGCCTCATTCCAAACTGCAAAATATTCATGAGCTGAAGCAAGGACGCAATTGCCAACCCGACTTTACCACTGGTTGTATCTGTACCACAGGAAAAAATATAAAAATATATTATAATTTTGGAAGTCTCCAGTAGCCCCACTTGTTATTTTAAGCGTATGCACTTACAACTTGATACAGCGACAAAGCTGTACGATACAATGACAATGAAGATAACGGACGTGAGTTCCAGCCAGATACTAAACCAGTTATTTCCAGCAATAAAGTGATACCAAGCTGAAGAGTGAATATCTTGGAGTGTGTCAAATTGGTCCATAAGAAGCTTCTGCGACTTTGAAGATCTTATCGTAGATAAACCAACGACAGAGGTGGACAAGTGGGTGTACAATGGGCTTCTCGCTGACAGATTTCCAAAATGAAAGAGTTGCCATTCAAAATATAAACTTCGATTTAATCATTTTTAACGTTTTTTCGTGTTTCATTTCAGCTTACTGATAGTTTCCACTCTCTTAATGCCTCTCGAGCATGTCAAGAAAAAGCTCCTGATGAAATGGTAAGCATACAAAAGGAAAATGGCCGGCACAATGAAGTAGTAATTGGAAATTAATACAATGATAATCGTTCCAATGATTCTGAGACCAATATCAAGCGTGTCAAACATGGTGAGAGGCAGGTACTCGTCCAAGTTTCCAATGTCCTTGGTGAACCGGTTCATTATCCGACCTAGAGACGCACAGTAAAAAAACAAAAGACAGACGAATGTCAAGAAGCATATTTATCAAAAATGACGCACATGACGCATTCATTTTTTTGATCGCTCATAGCAAAGCAGATGCGCTTTCAAGATATTTTGATAACATCATTAATAAAAAAGAAAACAAGCTTATCTTCCCAAACATTAAAAAAATTGCGTCATAAGTTTAGTTAAAATTTTATGGGTTTAGTTTATACACAACAGCATACCTGATGGATTATCATCAAAGAATTTTATGGGTGCTTGTACAATGCATTCAAACATTTTCGTGTGAAGATTCTTGCTGATTCGCATGGTATAGTAGAACATGTAAACGCTTCTGATGACGTCGATAACCAGGACCAGCACAGAAACGCCAATGTAGAACATCATGTAAATGTGCTTCCTCCAAAAGTATTCATGGTCATCCTCCACTACATGCTTGTTTGTAACAAATGATCGAAAAGTTTCGAAATCCAAGTGGTAGTTGTAATATCCAGGCCCTGTCGTATTGTTTCCGCTATATGTCGAATTAATCCCAAGGATTGTTTCATTGTGCGCAACGAAATTTGGTTCCTGCTCAAGCTCGTTTATGACAATGTTATCTTTATTGTGTTGGTGGTGAAGGAGGTACGTAGCTCGAGATTCTTCCGATGTAGTCCTGTAGAAATAAGGAAACAATAAAAATAAAATTTTAAAATGTTCATTTTGCCCCAATTAATATAATTACCTAATTTATGAGCCATACCATAATGAAAGCCAGTAGTCATTACAGCTAACAAGGATTTGTGTGAGAAGGAAGCCCGTGATAAGGAAGGAAATGCCAAAAATGGAGTCGCCTGCTCTGAAATAATCCCAGTATGTTTTCCCAGTGACACGTCCTTCCGCCATGTTTTCTTTCTTGGCGTCTGGCTTATCGCAGTCCTTTTCTTCCTCGTAATGTTTATTTTCCTTCTTTGGCTTCTTTTCAGTTTCCTCTTCTTCTTCTCCATCTTCGGCGTTGCTGGCTTCTTTCTTTTTCTTTTCAGCCTCGTTGTCAGTTTCCTTAGCCAGAAGATTGATAAAGTCCACTCCTTGTTCGAGAAGATCTTCGTAGCTTCCTTGGGCGACCACTTTGCCCTATACCAAGCCAAAATGTTATAAATAAGCGGTTATCTACTTTAAGCTAACCTAAAGCATAATTAAAACAATCTGCTTACATCAGTCAATACAATTACATGATCCGCTTGGGGTAAATACTGCAACTGATGGGTACACAGAATTCTCAAATGACCCCGTAAATGCCTCTGGACACATTTCTCAAAAATATGCCTGCTAACAGCGGAATCGACAGCGGACAAGGGGTCATCCAACAAGTAAATATCGGAGTCTTGATAGAGTGCCCGAGCCAAATTAATTCTAGCCTTTTGTCCGCCACTCAAACTCATTCCTCTTTCTCCACACATTGTCATGTCGGCATAAGGAAACTGTTTCAAATCATCTTCCAAAGCGGAGACGTGAACGACCTTGGAGTACTTTTCCGCAATGAACGGACGACCAAACAGAATGTTATCCCGGACGCTGGCAGGGAACAGCCATGGCTCCTGAGAGGCATAAGAAGTTCGTCCCTCCAAATCACATCGTCCACTGTTGAATGGCAGTTCAGCAATTAGCCCTTGAAGAAGCGATGTCTATAAAAGGTATATAATCAAAGCTAATTCATCAGTTTCATTTTTCCATAATGTTCTGACAACCAGGTGCTTTGCACGTGAAAACTATACCGGTTTCACTCCGGTTAAATCCCAAAATATTTTCCAGTACAATAGTAAGAAATTACACAAGCGTACGCCCTTCCAACTCACCTTTCCTGATCCCACGGGACCAACAACCATGACCACCTTATCGCCACTTACATCAAAGCTCAAATTTTTCAACGTTTGTACTCCATCTTGCCAACTGCAATATAACACATAATTAGTATAAAAAAATTAACAATTTGTATCATCGTCATCCATCATCACGATCATCATCATAACAATGCATGCAATTATTGCGTGTTGTATAAGGTCAGGTATGCATCAGATCAGTTTCTTTGTCTTGTTTCTCATCTTGATAATAATCTTTGCTCAAGTCAAAATCCAAAAACTCACTGACCTGTTTTAATTATACACATTTTCAACCCCAAAAGTAGTTTTCTTCTGTTTCTTCTTTCCGCGAGTTTTGATACAAAAGTCATATTGTTCTCAAGTGGAAAATTACCACAAGTTCAAATCACATCAAAAGTTGCAATGCTCGGTAATCAGGATTAAAAATGATGAGTACTACTGACCTTGCAGAAACATTTTCCATGTGGACTCTGGGTCGAACCCTGCTCTCCTGCACGTTATGCTTAATGTTCAAATGCCTGTTGATACCTTGTTCTTCCAAGAGTAAAAATTCCTTTGAAAAGTAGGAAAAGTCAGAAGAAAATCTATTACACTTTTATCATCATTATTACGTATGTAACAAGAAAAGTTGAAAAATAATTGAAATAAACTTGTTCCAAAAAATTATTACATAAAACAAGCTTTATATAATATATAGCCATTAAAAATATGTTCACTGGCTGCAGTTTTTTCAACCAGTTCAGTTCACAACATATTGATAGGTACAACAATTATTTTCTTACCTGCATTCGGTTAATGGAAATTACAAGTTCGCCAATACAAGCAGCCGCATTGGGAACATAGTACATCATAATTTCTGTCATCACGTTGAAGATGGCCACGGCAAAGAAAGCCTTATCTGGAGTTACGGTGTTTCCGCACAAGCCATACGTTAAAATGGCAAGGAAGGGAACAAAGGTAAAGTTTGAAGTAAAAACGCCCATAAAAGAAGCTCGCAAGTAGGAACGACGCATCAAAGCTTTAATTTCATTCCTGAAAATATTGAACAAAAACCATAAAAATTCATGGACTAGCTAATTTTGAAAGCACAAAAGAAAAATAACAATAAACACTCTTTTTGCTTATTAATTAGGATCAGTCATCATCATCATCATCATGAGCACTAGTTTTTGTCAGTTTTCAAACTCATTAAAAAGGAAACAAAGCTTACGCTCGAATGGAGTTGATCACTTTGGCAAATGGCTTTTCCCATGCGTAGCACTTGATCAGCCTCATGGCCATAATGATTTCATTCATGATCCTACTTCTTTCATCCGTTTGTGCGGCAATCTGCATTCGGAAAATTGCTGACAACTTTCCAATAAAAACTATATAGTTTTTTTTTGTTTTGCGAGACGCCATCAGACCCAAGAAGAAATTGTTGAAGGACGGGCATTGGCACATGCGTGGAAATGAGAGAAAAATTAACATTTAGAAAATATGAGAATTGAAAAATCTTACAAAAAAATATCTACTACATAACAAATATAATATACATAGTCTACTTAGCAAACACGCAAGGAAAATGTATGTTTGCTGCAGACAGTGTAGACCGTAAAAAATTGCACTGCGTCTGTTTAGTCTGGACTTACTTGGTAGCTCACATACATAATTAGCAGTGATGAGCATAGTATTGAAATTGGGGAAACAATCCTGCCAAAAAGGTTTTCGTGATATAATACATTTTTGCATTATGAAAAACGAAACTAGGTAAGCATACCTATTTACCGTCAGCATCTTACATAATACTTTATTATTGCTGCATACGAAATAAGAGTACCCAAGAAAAAAATGGATTCTCAATTTATCATAATCATAAATTTTCGACTTTTAAAATGTGGGGAAAGAAGCTTGTAGAAAAATGATACCATCTTCATCACCTGATATATCCTGAATTGCCTAATTTAATGTCAGACAACATAATATCCATTTTTCCATAAAAAACACACACGAGCCACAGAAATAAGATATCATTTTTATTTCATATTTATATTGACGACCTTGACCAGTCAACTGGTAGCTCTGTACTACCTAAATCTGTCTTATCCTCAGAAAAAGGTGTGAAAATCGCATGCAGAGTTGTGAAGATGTAAATTATTTTTGTGAAAAATTAATATCATCGTGTGTGCGTGTGCACCACTTACATTGACTAGGTGAGAGAAGGAGGACATATCCAACTCCGGCAACGGAAGCGACACCCAATTCGCTGTACAACACGTAAAAGAAAATTATAAGTTGGACCGGTCCCACGAAGATGAAGGCAACAAAGTGGAGATTATAATCGAAACGGGTGACGTCGTTTGAGAGCAAGTTGACGATTTGCCCAATGGAGCTCTTCCCTTGTGCAGCTTTGCTGAGTCGTAGAGCCTGGAAAAAAAGGAGGAAGCATGGGATATTATATTACCTATCATCATTTTAAAAGTCATCGTAATAACCATTTTTGGAAGAAAAAAGGTCTCTAGAGAACTCATTCACTGTATTTTGTATAGAATCTACCATTTGTTATAACGTCACGAAACGCCACTTTTAATGAAAGTTGAGATGGCAGTTGGTGTGGTTTTCACGTGCTTTTTTTCACGAAAATGCAATGCTTTATGATTTCAATTTAGCGTAGCGTGAAATAGAGTCGGTCAACCTGATAAGCAAAGTGTAATAATAATATTTGCAAACATGAAAACTTGTTTTTTGTGGATTCTTCAAAAAATCCTTCTTGTAAGTTACATGGCAAATGGCATGTGTTTAAAAAAAGTCGAGCTTTGCAATCATTAACGTCATCTTTACACTTGAAATTCCATACATTTCTTCCATTCAAGTTATATAGTTCCCTGTAATTTTGATTCCCTGCTACCCCTCTGCTCTCTTTCATCATCCATGTATATATATTGAGCTATACATAAATTAATCTTGTAAGAATGGCTGTTTTAGAAAGGGAAGAAAAAATCTTCCTGTGAGAGAATTTGTTGTACATTCAAACATACATACATATCTCATATGCACCTTATCAACGTCAGTGATAACTGAAGAAGATGATGTTGTACGAGCAAACCCGAAGTTGGAATTACCTACATGATTCATTAGAAGTATCCAGCAAAACCTGGATTCTTCTTTCTGCTCGATAATCATTAAAATGTGAGAAATATTAAAACTGTGAGCTTGTATGGTTATTGGGTGGGTGTATGAACTGTACAGTTTACAATAATTCAGCATATATACGTGACCTTCACTAGCTCAGCTATTGGTATTCATCAAGAAAATAATAAAACAAAATGGAATGGTTAAGATAGGTATGCTGAAAAATATAATGGAGTACAGCTATATTACTGGTTGTTAATTAGGACGATTCCTTCACCCCGTCTTTTTTTCCAACAAAAGCTAGAATTGCACAAGTGAATCTCTAACTTGACCTGACCTGCTTCTTGATGTTTCCTGATCTCAGCACAAAATTCCTAAAACTGGAATAGGCTTTCGCGTGAGAATAATTCACAACAAGTAGAGATGACTAATAAACTAGCTACAATATATCGACGGTAAATAACACGTATATATAATAAAAATTGCAAATCAAAATTTAAAAAAAGATGGTTTGAATGAAACTTGAAATTAGCCAGAGATGAATGATTTTATTCTATTCACAAAAAGTCTCTACTTTTTTAATGAACTGTAATTAGCTTTAGTTTAAATAATTTTTCGGTTCAAAATCTGGTCCTAAACAGAAAAAGGTCTAAAAATTGTGTTTACTATTGAATTGGATTTTGAATAAATCTTTTTCACATTCGAGAACCCTTTAAACGAATACAACTCATTAAAATGTGTTTACTATAGCGTGCGGCATGACTTGTAACATTTTTGCAATAATTTGACTCAAATTGTTGTACAAATTATGCTTCAAACTATACAGGTGGTAATATTGTCTAGAGTGGTGTCATATTCCATGTTTCTAAGAACTTCTGGTAAAAATTTATTAAGGAACTTTTCTTGTCTGTGCGTGTACTAATTGCAAAATATTATGGATTTGACGTGACACGCCAATAGAAATTGGACGCTTCAATCCTCAACAAGCTATTAACACACTTTTTATATGTCTTTTTTTGTTTCATCTTTTCTCTAATCCTTTGTGCTCAATTATATAACATGTACTCAGTGTATATAAAAATAAGCCACACTTTAACCTTGACTTTGACTGACTGGAGCAGTAGTGGGTTGAATGAAAATGGAATTTGGAAATGTATATCCATTTTCATTCATTACACTACAAATAACTCTCTGTTACAACTTTGTGGTTCGCAACCAAAATATTAATTAAGTGCCAAACTTAAAATTATGACGGAAAAACAATAGAAAAATTTGTTCAATTCTACGCATGCGGTGCACACACAAAGTTGGTCACCGTCACCATCATCGGCATTCCATTATAGCCGTCATTTTCTTTTGTGAGAAAAGCTACAAAGATTGCATAATGCTCAAATTTACCCACTGCGCCAAGTCATGAATAGCATGACATAAAAAAGCTATCATTATCATATCAGCTCATCATCATAACCCCCCACCAGATACAATGATTACTTTTGATTGTTTCTTTTTGTTCATCATTTTTTTCATCTGCAACAACTTTGCTGAGGTTTGTCACTAACCTTTCTGTAAATGAGCGCTGAGACCGCAACACGACATTTCATTCCTGAAATACACATCTGGAAAGCAGTGGGATGGTTGAAGAGAATGTGAAGAAGGGTTGTGATGCACACTCCAGCGGCAAAGAAACATTGCCAACCTGTTGTCGCTGTGTCATCGTTAAAAGAACGAATGAAAAGTTTCAGGAAAATGGGCTGGGCCACTCTATGTAAACATAAATGACATCAAATGTAAAATATATATAATTATAATTAGTGAAACTGTCTTGTATTCCATGATTGTTTAATTTAGGTTGTGTGTCATCACATGAAAGTTAAATGTCATTTGATAATACTTCCGTAATGCGAGAGATGGTAACGCTTTCCGGATTCTGATAGATTATGTTTTTAAATTACCTGACAATCCAAGCGTCGAAGCAAAACAAGCCAACAAAGATGAAGTAACGGGTTCCAAAAGCTCGCATGAATGAACGCAACAAGCTTGGCTTCCCACCTTGCTTCGTAGCTCTGGCGAGTTGTTCATCCCATGTCCTACAAAAACATGCATGCAATAATAAGTTTTATTGTGTGTAAACAAAATTAACTGATACATATTGGCATAAAATTCACAATTCACGTTTAAAGATACATAAAATCATCTTTAAAACGGATTGGTTTATTTCATGAAAAAGTGGGTCAGACCGAATATTTGACATGGACAATTTTTTGAAAGACAGTTATCCCGTTTTATATTCTAATTGTTTTGTTAATTCATGTCACAATTTCATTTGGCATTAACACGGTATTTATAGTATCTAAGTTGGGCCAAAAAGTTAAATCTGAAAATTATACGTGTATTTAACAATGATTAAATAATTATGGTATAAATACCACCTGTTTATAAATAGGAAACGACGTGCTTGACATTTTCATGCTCCATTTCATTTCTCCCCATTTGCAAAAATTGTGCGTGTTTTTCACAATAAAGGTTTATGTCAACCATGTTTTTTGACAAAGAACCTGAAAATTAGTATGCTGACCATGGTTAACTATTAACTAGAGCTAGTGACGATTATTTATTACCCAATAAGTTTTTTCCTTTGTTCAAAAAACACGCACAATTTAAAAAAATGAAAATTTGTCCCACTTACCTTTGAAGCCTCTTTGTCAACTTATCCGACGTATTTGTTTCAGGGACTGCGTTCAGATCCTCGATATCAATGTCCTTTCTGTTCCCTTTCCTCAACAATGGCAACATCCAGAGGAAAAGTAGCTTTGACAATGGTCCGGCATTTTGCCGTTTATTCGGCTTCTTTTGCGTAGGATCCATGATTTTACTTTTTTAAGTTTTCATATAGAAAAAATATATAATACTTTTTACGCAGACTATAATAATGTGCACTGTATTTTTTAGGAAGCACAACCTTAAGACTATAAGTAAATATGTCAGACTTTTAATTATTGAAACCTGCAGTGAAGCTGCACAATGTGACACAACCCTACTAAAAGAATGTACAACGCTCAGCAAATGCCGCTGACAAAATAGCCAGAGGGAATATCACGGAAGGAAAGAATGCAAAACAACTGCATTATTTTTCTCTGCTTGGCTAGCAGCACTAATCACCTCTTTAAAAAATATATTCTGATTAATCAGCGTTGCTGTTCATAGACAAAGGAAGTTCAACTTGCCCAAGGGCAACGGCATGATTTTGCACAATTTTATTTTGCAAATCCGATTGCGGATCCAAATCAAACCGGACTAATCGATAAAGTAAAAAAATGTATTTTACGTCACCTTTGGGATTTTCGTCAATGAATGACTTTCATGATTTTTCAAGTGTCAAACCGTTGAAAAAATATAACAGGCTAGACGTTCCCAGAAATTAGAAATCTGTACTTAACAACCTTTACCAAGAAAAAATTGCATTGTGACGTGGGTAATGTATACCACATAAACAATTGGTATTGAAAAAAAAACCAGTTCTCCTGAAGTAGAGATGCGGTGGGTGTGCGAGTTCAATTTTGCAGAAAAAGATGCTGTTACTCCCTACGACGGTCATTCACAATCACAACTTAACAAAGACGACAGTCGAGTAGCTTTTCTGCAAAAACCGGTGTTGTTGGCGTTGCATGCAGCAGAAAAAGCATACAAACTCTTGACGCAAATGTAAATACATACACACACGGCCACAGAGAAAATCTTATTGACAGTTCCACTCCACCACTGACTTATTTTTGTATGTTTTTCCTGTACAGAAAGCAAGGTGCCAATTTTTTAGGTAAACTAACTCCCCCTTTCACATGAAGTTTTTGGCAAACAAGGTGAGGATTAAAAGAAACTTGCTAAACAATTTGATGACATTACTGTACAGGTAGGTGTACTCAGGAAGGATGTCTCGTCGACGGCATGAATAATTCTGAGCGTTATATCACACATCTCACGCCATTTCCATTTCGTGCTACACTATAATTTCCAGCAAAATTCGGAGAATGTTTTTTATATCTTTGAAAATAATATGTACAAGTCCACGTTTTTGTCCATGTCAGAGAAAAGTATATGAAATGAAATGACTCCGAGAGATTTGTATGTGTACACGATGGCCTGTCTGAGACCAATCTGACTTAGCCTTGCTTTCCAGAGCTCTGTTTTATCCTCCTCATTTTTACTCTGAAATTAAAGCACAGTGAACGCCACAAAAGCCACAATGGAGTTAGCGAAAGAGAGCATTAGAACGAAAAAAATTAAGTAAAGCATTATTTTATTGTAATGTTTCTTGTTACTACACACACTGCGCTCATCACATATCATCATGGCTTTTATTGTATACAATTTGCATTTTGTATTGTGCAGAATTGGGAATTTTTGGTGTGGTGGTGGTGGCGGGTGAGAGAGAATGTACCATGTATTTTGTGCTTACGCAAAATCGCAGAAATAAATACAATGCAAAATACAATGGCTCTATAATATTTCTGCCATACATACTCTCTACGTGTATTATTTTATTACATGACCTTTATTGGAGAATTTACAAGGTGAAGCTTATAGCAGGCGCTCCTGCTGGACGATATTTGTGGATGCTTGGCTTTGTTGCTTTTGCTGTGCTGTATTTAAAGCTTGTGTAGTTTGCATACAGAAATCAAAAGTATGTAATACCACAATTTTTGGAGGTTATGCATTGTACACGGTTATCTTGTACAAGAGGAGCAGCAGCAGCGCGACCACTACTACCGGTAAACTGGAAAGATGATAACACTGATAACTAGAGAAACCACTCTGGGGGTATTGCTTAAACCAAGCGTGTAGTTGCAAGCATGTTAGGCATCCATACAATTAATATGAGCAGTGCCTATTTAATTTGCAAACAATCTAAAATATATATAGGTAATGCACAGGATTTAGTTAAAATGTTTTCTTTGTAACACAGTTACCTATGTAATGTGTGTGCTGGTACAAATTATTGATGAATCTTCATTAATATGCACAGAGTGTGGTTGGCTGATAGCCATAAAATCGCAAGGTAGGTATAATGCATTGCAACAAAATTGCAAATCAGTATTGTACATTGAAAGATGAACACAGGTAGTGGTGGTGTGTGTTTAGTAGGAGTGCATGAATCTATCAAGTTTGGTTGGATACCTGCACGTGGAGCAGTAGGATGGATTGTATAGAAAAAAATGTATAAACCTGGATTGAAATTGAAACTACGACTTTTGATGGAGTAGGCAATATTAAAAGATGTGGGATTTATCTGAGTCTGAGCCGAGTACCTAAAAATAGCATCTTGTTCTACTAGCGCCATACAAGAGAAGGATGACCTGTGCTACCTATTATTGATTACGATGATGGTGTTAACTTGTTAACTGGTTGAATCACATATGCCTGCAGCAACGCCTTACCTTGATTTTCCTGATTTCTTAATTTTTAATTCATTTGTCTGGCATCCTGTTACGTTAGGTACTTGTTTTCGAAGACTATGCACTGCAAAGTCTGTAAAAGTTCTCATATAATGTATTTCATTTGTATTTCACTTTCAGTCTAGTCTTTGGTCTAAACAGTGTAAAAATATTCGACAGTTATTGTCCAGCCTCGATTCAATGTTTTATTGCCTTCATATATGTCACATTGATTCTTGACGAAATCCCAAATGCACGTGTAAATGACATGCTTTCCTAATTTGTTCATGCAGAATGCTGACTGAGTCAACTAGACACGTTGTTTCTTGGAAATGCGCAACTTTTTCGTAAGAATTAACATAATTGCGTAACGTATTCTTGATAAGGGATTTTTACGCTATAAAGATAAAACTTCCACTTTGTTGCGCATATAAACAAGCTTTTAGGCGAAAACGCTTAATCCAGATCAGCCTTCTTAAAACTCACTTTTTGCCACTCGATTTTAGATGTAAAAAACAAATACAGATTTCATCCTTTCAGCTTCTTGGCACATAGTAGATTTATAACTGTATAGCATCATCAAATTATAACTTCCCAAACCATTTCCTCTAATTAGCCATTTTTAAAAATTAAACAAAAAGCTACTCATACAAACCAGAAATATTTTTAAATCATCAGTCCTCTGCACTGCACTTCTCATCCAAAATCTTTTTTAATCAGAATCGGAAGTATGATTTTCCTACTCATTCATAATTATACACAATTTTCATAAACTAAACTTTTTGCTGGTCCAATACTATTTACCATTCCCAAAAAATTATCCATGACTTTGGCATTGCTACATGATCACAACGTTCACCTTCACCTTTTGCATTTTTATATCGCTACTTTATATTCAGAATCTAAAAAGTATGCAAAAATAACCTCAAATAATGCACTTTTTGGCAATAAAGATAACTGCTCGCTTATCTGAGTAGTTTTCCAGAACCTAGATTAGTTCCTGCAATGCTTTGATTTTAAAAAAATCATAATTAACCTAACTCCAAACATTATTTTACCAAAATGAAAAACCATCTTCATTTTACTACTGTCATGCGTCAGCATCAGTGGTCAAAAAGAAGGTCAAAGGTAACGTAGACCTTTTGTTTCTCATTAGCTATTCATCTCTGCAGTCTTGTGGCAACATTCTCATCGTGAGTAAAACCACCTGTCAGCAAATAGGTACAGTTCCTCTGCCTCTTGCTAACACAAACTGCCCAACACCCAACAACAATAGAAAAATATTTTTATATAAAAATGTTTTCATGAAAAATCCTTGCCATTGATCTTTACAAAAGCGCATGTATCATTGTACACCATCGTCATGCTATATTGCATATGTTTGTACAATGTTTGGAGAATTAATGTGTGTGAGAAGAAATTTGCGATTATGATATGATGATGAGTTCCTGAGAATCCAACTTACGACTAAAACCATAATATTCTATTGTTTTAAATTAACTACACAATAAATATATGGGCTACACAAAAATTACGTCCTCGCCAAAGGCCACCGAATTCCAGTAAAACAATATAAAATAGTGTGTAATTTAAGTAGCTTTGTTACACATGTATCTAGTGACTAAAAGCATATAACTGTGTATAGCTGGTCCCACCTTTTATTTACAATGATGACGTGATTAACTTAAATAAATCAAATTAAAAATTCCATGAATGCATGCGAGTAGGTATAGAAATGGGTTTATTGTGCTGATGGTTAATCGAAATGACCAATTATTTACAGCTGCTGCTAAACTTGCGTGAGTATTATAGAAAAGTAGGTTAAATCATTCATTCATCATCATCGGAAGGTGTGAAACTGTGGAGGATAATTAATTGGGGTTTGAATGGGACTGTATTTGAGGAAGATAATGTGTATCCCTTTACATATAAAGGTTTTCATATATGTAACCAGTTACATTCAATCCAGCAGAGTGTGTAGACAGGAAAAAGGGAGACAGGAAGTTTCCTGCTGGTGGTAGGGTCGAATTTAATAATCCTTTTTTGGTCAACCGGCCATGTAAAAGACTTTTGACTGACGGACTTCCAATGTTAACTTGCCGACAATAATGATCGTCAACCACGAGCAAATGAGGATTTACGTCCATGAAGATCATAAGAATGATTGGAAGACAATGCAGATAAGTTTAAGAACGCTTAATTGACATGATGTCAAGTAGAAACACATAATATGCATAAATAAATGTATGTATTATGCATTCGAGTTTTTCCAAAATTATTTCATAATCCACGCAGCTAGTTGTTGTATTTTTAAACTGCAGATGTTTGCACAATATAAATTGTGTTCACACAGTAAACTGGCAAGGTCGTACAGAAAATTATGACCTATTTATTTAATTGTTATAATACAGCTTCTGATAAGTTTGATGATTCATGGAAAATAATGGGCTTCATTGCATATCACTACAACTTGTAGTCTACAAGATAACGCACATCTGTCAATATATTATTTTGTCAACGTTGTTCAATAAAGGTCATGATTAATTCTCTGATTTTCCAATTACCTAAAGTATTTGCATGCAATAATATATTATGTGTTATGTGTGCAAAGTTGCATAATGATAAATTTAGCATACTAAAAATGAAATGCACATATTTAAGTTAGGAAAGTACGCAAGTGAATGAAGAAGGAAGTGTGTAAACAAGAAAACGACAAATTTCTGATTTTTACACACTGTTGCACACACATAATATTACATAACATAACATCGTATTCTCCAAAAACCGGTATTATACTTTTTTAATTATGTAATTTATATACATACCTATAATACTACCTGTATAACTTTTGTGAAAAACTTTATCTGCCTCATACCGCTTCGCAATTTTTTTTTGCCTTTTTATAACAAATTTGACTACCTTTTATCCATATTATTACTCGACCTATTAATCTTCTTGACGCAGTCACGAGCAGTTCTTCATTCTTCTAAGTCGACAATTGAGTCTAATTTTCTCAGCTCAATCAAAAGGAGCTCATAATATGCTACTAATAATCCATAACCCATAACTCACTCCACAAGAGTGAATCATTTAATTCATTTGAATTTGGTACTATACATCAAAAGCTCCTTTTCTGGTTCCATTCTCTCTCGATTAATAAAAATTTCCCACGAAGTGAATTATCATTAGAATTGATAAAAACCAGAGATATGGATCCCTTTCGACTGTCGTCATCTATATATTTTCTTTATTGTTATTTTTTAAGCACGGATTACTTCCTGGATAATCGTCAGAGATGCTGATGACTTGTTGCATAACTAAAACAGAATGGAATGATTCGTTGCAAAACTGAAAAGTTTTTTGGAACTTAGGTTTTCTTACGAAAAATTTCCATCTCCTCCTGTGAAATACCTAACAGATCATGTCTGCACGATTACCTATCGATTTTTTCCCATCGTTAAACAAAGTGTACCAAACACACGCTATAAAATGGATTTAAACAAAAGCAATAAAACGAGAGATCAATTCGAATTAATTTATTATTAAAGACTGAAAATTAATTTGCCATTTATCACATCCTCCTCATCTCAAACACTGTTCTTCCAACTGTAAAGAATGTGAATGTGGAAAAGAAATTTAAGAGTTCATTTCCCACTTGATCTTTAAATATACAAAAATACATAACATTTAATTTAATTGATGTTAGTGTGCATGTGGATGGATGTAAACCCATGAACCTAACTTGAACCTTCTTTTCCATTTTTTTCAATAATTTTATCACCGTTACCTTCAATCAATTTTTTATACAAAAAATATGCAAAAATGGTTGAAAAAAGAGTGGAATCTCCCAGAACTAAAGAAAGACAAAATTTATTCTGAATAAAAAAGGAAACTGGAATCCAAAGATATTCACCCTTTAATTTCACACGTCCCATGGACTCTTTAAAATATTTAGGATAACAACTGAACTTCTGGTTCTCAACAAAGATAACTTAAAAAGTCCAATTTATATGTATCTATTTCTTCAGGATAGTTAGTATTTATTTATTACTTAACTCCCGTCATTGGTATTTAATACCGGTTTTCTTGTTTAAATCCCTAACAAATCTGGACATAACTAGCTTCAAATGTTACGAATTTTACTGGAAACTGGAATTAAGTTGGGTACACACAAAAAGTGGTACATTTCCAAGATTTTCTGGACAAAAAATCTCCAATTACCTATAGTTCTATCTCATCAGCCTAATTTTAATGAAACGCTGTACAATTCCGCAAGAGTAACAATAGCTTACTTAATTTTTATCCTAAAAAAATCCCAGATGTACATAAATAACAAAGTACAAAAAATAATTAGCATGAATCCAAAAGGTCCTTTGATACGTGGGTGAGCTGTGCAAAAAAGTGTGCAAATCAGGAAAAACCGTACAGAGATTCTTTACAGATAATTGCGATACTGTTATAATTTGAGATGGTTATGCTCTCTTCTCAATTCTTGTCGAGTTGTAAAAACTTCCATTCGCAATACTCTTATCATTTTTGGGTATAAAATATTATTGATATCTTAAGCCATCAAAGTGTTAAGAAATCAAGCCATAAGGTGAAATGACCGTTACAACAAGCATAGCTGTACGCAACTACAAAGACTACAGCGTGTAATTAAAAGGTGAGATTTTCCTTAATTTAATATCACACAATATTTCCAGGTAATCTTAAGGTTTTTGTGGGCAGGTCAGAGTCAGTCAGTTCATTAGTTCGCCAAATAAAGTTAACTGTATGCATCAAATCAAGAGTGTCCGTCAACGTAATTACATCTTCAAAATAATCATTACAGCTACCCATCACGTAAATTCTAAATAAGTGTGTGATCATTTACTATTTTTACCCCTACTGACCAAAGACTATTTTTACTTTTTAATGAATAAAAAAATAACCATAAAAATATAAAATTCCTGTAACAAAACAATAAAAAAGGGAACACTTTTGACATGCAATATTCTCATTTATTTCATCTCACTTTTTTGATTATTATTACGGATTTTCAATTGTTATTGAGTATTGTTCACCCCGTCACAATATTTAAAAAAAATCACCTCGTGTCTGACTTTTTGTCTGTGAGTTTTGCATACTAAAAAGGTGTTCAAAAATCATATCATGTCAGTAGGGTATTTTGCTCTGGACCACTTTGGGAAAATTGACTCTCTAGAGCTGCGTTTAGAGTTGCATCTCTCAGGCTGGTTTGGCTGGACAATGAACAACAAACGCGGTTTTATGTTTATGGGTAGAAAATGGCTAAACCATGTCTTTTAAGTTGCGTGCCTCTGTTTTATTATTATATCTGCCGATTACACCAACTTAATTATCCAGGAAGTATTTCAAGCAGAGAGAGACTTGTAATATCAAACAGAGAACAATAACATAATATCAGTATGATATAATATTATTATGATACTCATATCCACATGCTGATGAGTGATGATGATACAGTTAACTTTTTTGATTTTTCTGGTGGCTACTGGTTGGCACGTATGATTTAATCAATTGTTAGTCTATTTTCAAACGAGACAGTAGCACTTAAAAACAGAATATTATTATATAAAAGTAAAACAGGAGTGGAAAATACGAGTGACCTTCAGTAGGAAATTATAATAATGAGTTATATATGTAACACTGGCCTGTAAAATTGCAAGAGGTCTATGAAATTGAAATTTTTGTACCTGTATAATTTCGGCGTGTTTGTTTACATACGAATGTAATGTAAATGAGAGGAAAAGTTATCAGTCTGCACGATCTTATCTTAGTCAATCTATAAAAATCAAAAAGCAGATTTTGCCCAAATAATAGGCATATGGCATATCGTATGCATCGTATCGTAATATATAAGGATGGTATGATACCATTGGTATCTATATGCAGATATGAAACACAGTTTAGTTCACTAGTAAATAAATTCTATATATAAGTTTTCTTCGTGTTGCATTAAAAAATAATTTAGGGAAAATATTACTAAAATAACAAGACTAGGTAAATATCATTAAATATGTAATTATATTTTAAACACATTAACACCTTATACCCGTAATTATTTTAAAGTGGTGTATCCAAAATCTATAATTGAAAATGCCGCAAAAATGCATAAAAAATTAAATGCTTAGGCTGTTTAAAGTCTAGATATAGTCTGGACTCTGGACCTCATAATAGGGAATCATATAACTTTTGCTAATTTATTTATTGACATCTCATTTCCGTAACAGCTTTACTTTACATTTCGAAATCAATTTACGAGTGAGTGACATGATGGGTTCAAATGGAGGACATTCCGAACATTCGTGATACGTGGTTCCAACATGTTTTACTTTGGTAATCGAATTTGATGAAAGGTTTTTTTCTATCTTAAAAAACTATCTACCTACCTTGTGCTTCCCAAGAACAAAGGACACAAAATATGCAAGCATGACTCTGCTGTCTGAAAACCGGAATTTGAATTTCTGGCAGATACTGGTAGCGCATGGTGTAGTAGTGAGTAAGGTCACTTTGGAAATATGACACTGACATTGAATTCAGAACAAAATTGCCAACTTGCATCGCAAATCGCAATAGCCGGAAGATTACAAGCAATATTGCAAAATGATTGGCATTTGTTTGTGATGACTAATGGTGTTGATGACTACATAAAAAATTCTGTATGATAGGCGAAAGCTTGGCAGCAAAAGTTCGTTGATGCGGAACAAAGATAAAAATCTCCTTCTCATTGAAATGGGGTAAAAGATAAAAAGGAATGTGCTAATAATAGTAAAAAAAACAAAGCACATGGTAGCAAAACCAATCCTATTTTGTGTACATGGAAGTTTTCTATTTTGCTGGAAAGTGGAAACTTCTAATTTCACACACAAAAAGCAAATATGTTTTGTTCACAGCAAGTGCGAAAAAAGTACAACAAACTAACCTTGATTAGCATTATTGGCAATTTACAGCTGGGTTTAAAACAAATACCTAATCACATTTCTGTCGTAATAGAAAAAAATGAGAGCACACGCTAATGAATTATAATAAATCAATGTTTATACTCTGGGCGCCATCAATCAATTTACTAATTAGCCTTACTTCCTTTTTGCAGTACTTCCATTTTTTTAAATTGTATTCAGTATCGTATATTATGAGATCGCATAAAACGTCGGGAGTCGGGAGATAATATTTTGCAGTTTCGAAATCAGAAAACTGGTTTGTTTCATTATGCCCCGTAAGGCTACCTTTGTATCAACTCTGCATCTGGCTTCCGGTTTGACTATACGTTTAGTCGTATTTGCTCTGGAAGTTGTTTTCTAATTACGCTCAACTCATTGAAACGAAGGATGATTTGATGATTGGAATAATTTTACACATTAAGAGTAAATAAATAAACACGCTACCGTCTTTAATGAGAGGTATTTTAAAAGTGCATGATTATGAAAAATGGAAAAAATAGAAACATGCATCATGTAAATATTTAAATTGAAACTAATGTAGTTGTCAGTTATTTTCGTTTATTCTGTTGCCGTTGTACCGGTTTTGTGTCCCCTCTCGGAATTGATAAAGAATCGGAATAACGTATACCCTGGCAGGTTGGAGCTGATGTAACCCACCTTGTGGTTGAGAAACCGGTTGCATAGGCTGAATTGGAAATGGGTTTGGTTTTCCATTAAAATTTCCTTGGCTGTTAATTATTGGGAAAACTGCAACAGATAGATTGGAAGTGGTTATTTGTGTTTGAAATGGCGGATTCACTGGATATGGTGGTCGATTCAGATTATTTGAGTCGGTTAATTGGGGGGGATGAAGTGAAGGTCTATCCAGATTGCTTGAATCAACCAGCAGGGGTACTGGGGGTCGTCCTGGAGGTTGGAGTATTTCCGAACTATTCTTCATCGATGCATCCTCTGGGGCGTTGTGAGAATTTTGCATGGCCATGTCAGAAATATTGACCCGATTTAGGTGTAGATGTGTAAGGTTTGTCTAACTCCCTTCGGTGAAAATAATAATTCCACGCCTTAGTGAGGGGGTCGTAGGGATTTAACTGAATATCCGCAAGTGATCCCGGTTTTAAAACTCGTTCGCCTGCCCTCATTGAAGTCATTAATCCAAATCCAGTTCTAGTAACGGTTTTAGTATCTGTACTGCGAACTGGACTCGAAATTACGAGTATACAGCAAAAACAGTAAATTATAATATACATTTTTGTCAAAACCTTGTTTCCGTATCCAATCAGGTAAGTACTCTCAATTTTTGGAAGCAAGTGATGTTGCTTGCAGTTGTGTGATTGATGGAATACTGACTGCAAAATTATTGAAAACCTTTATATATAATAATATCTCTACTTTCATTTAAAAATTAAAACAGCAGGAGGCAAATATATAACCACGTGGAAAGTTTGGAAATTTTCTTTAAATATTGACAAATAGAAATCATCAGTCACTTCCATTTTATGGCTCCATACTTATCATTCTGATTTGAAAGTATTTTTATTGCATCGTAAACTTGCAAGTGAAATTGAATATTTTTTGTTTCCATTATATTTACTGTAATGGTGAATGAAGTATGGTATGCAAGCATTGAGGATATGTATGCACTATATCCATATATTTATAAAGCTATCTAATGCTCCAGTAGCAATTCAAATTAGTAGTTTATATACAATTTTTAACACAAAAAGTATTTTGCACTTATGTACTTACTTGATAATGTAATATAAAAGTTGAAATTGAAATTAATATAACATGCATGGACACAAATTGCACATCCTTCCTCTTGACATTCTTCCTGGTTGAAGTATCAAACTATGTATATTATACATGTATAATCTGTGATTAGATGACCATGACTGATTATAAATACGGAGGATCAAGTACATCAACTAGTTACAGTTCATACAAGGTCATTGAATACATTTCAAATTGGA
>JAHZMV010006639.1:0-54574 GCA_027743765.1 Coecobrya sp. COE2
CAGGGAAATTATATAGAAAAAATTGACTGAATATGTTAAACCGTTTAGAAATGAGAGCGCAATAAAGTCTAGGCATTACTTTTAAAAAAGCCTTCGTATATTACGCTTTGTTTATGTGCTATAGGGAGATGGTTCAATGAAACTTTACCACAAACAGTTCACTGACAACCATTCCATGTTTAAATAGTTACCTATATGTATAATAAATGCATTTGCTCACTTTATGAAAATGAAAACTAATGTTCGCTAATGTCTAGAGCTTTACAGCAGCAGACAGCTTACAGAGCGTTGTTACACGTATCACTCAAAACCCAAGATAGTAATACTATTAGGATGAGGGGGCGGAAGGAAGTAGAATGAAGCCTACGCTGAAAACCAAGAAAAAAAAAGAGTTTCTGAGAAAAGAATAAGATGATTGACGGAAGAAAGCGAGTTTTAGTAAGAGAAAAGGATGGCCTTTTGTGAAAGTTTTCACTGCAGGAATTTCGAGTGAACTTTTAAACTAATAAAAATTCTCAAAGCTGCACTTGTTCCGCTTGCTGATACATGTAATAACAAGTAAAACATATGTATATAGGTATGTAAATTGACATTATGTTCATATGGGCATATTTCTGTTCTGATATTGTAATTTCCAAATTATTCTTGATTCGTGTTGTGTTTGCTGAAAATACAACGCAACTGCACTGGGTAAAATCATAAACTTGACTTTTTTGTCAAGAAAAAAATATGTAGGAAATCCAGTAATCACGTCGGGGCACAGACAAATATCGATTTTAATTTGGTAAAGTGGTTGTGTGCTCATTTTATTCGCGGTGCAACAGCAACAGCAGTCAGCTTTCCCATACCATTAACTAGTAGCTAATGTGCGATTAAGCCCTTCTTGTCATATGGGTGGGTAATAACAGCATTTCAACAAAAAAAGTCAAAAAGTAAATTGGTATGCAAAGGCAGTGAAGTCTTTTTTGTAATTTTGTATCGATTTATCGAATTTTGGTCAGTGGAATACCTTATTGTTTGTAAGCTGGGTGGATATAAGTATAACCATATAATACGTTGACTTATATTGTTTCATTCGGTCGCGTCAGCAATGTGATGGATGAAAATGCTTTCCGGGTTTTATGTAACAAGCCACTGGTAAGTTCAAGGGTTCAAGAAACTGAATCAAAGCAGAATATTAAATCTAAAACATCAGAAAAGGGTTTTGATCCCTTTTCAAAGTAAAAAAGGTATATGTACGTCTTATGAAACTTTCTTATAAACAAAAGAGAAAAGTGATTATAATTTTATAGAAGCTTTCTACTATGAAACCTTGTCCTCCAATATCAAAGCAAACTTTTTCAAGGTGGCCGCCAGACAAGTTCGAAATCTTAATGTACGTTACACAATTCACGTAAAGTTATGAGGCTAAATGAATTGTCAACTGTGGTTTATGTGACATGTGTCTGGAAGTTGTCACTGTTGTCAGTACAGGTAATTGTACATAGTACAAATCATTCAGGTATATCATGTCTTATGACAGAGAGCAATAATCCTGTGGTCCATACTAATTATATGAAGTCTGTCTTCTATTTACACTTTACGACACCAATTTCTAAAAAAATCAGCGAGAAATCTAATTCTTATGGAATCATGCTTTAGTTTTGCTGGAAATTCAGGCAATGTGAAGTATGGTAAGATATTATATCAAGATAACAAAAGACTAAACTCTGTGTAAGATTTGTTATGAAATAGTCATTAGTTGTGAAGAAATTTTTTCTTATAAATCATTCATCATAACATTCATTGCACATATAGCTCTTTCATAAAACTTTTCCTATGAGATAATTGAAAATAGCATTTTCTATCATTGCATTTTCTCATCGATATTTCTCCTTTTCTGAAACATGATGATAAACAAGTGTCCTTGAAAATTTGGGAGAAAATGTAGACCATTCTCATAGGCGGACATTGTTATACTTTCACCAAAACGCAACTATACATTTTATCATGTATTTAGGTAGTTCAATTTTTGTCGTTCCATTTCTCCCCGTTCGATGCCTGTCACTGATGCAGTTACATTAAACATTCTGTCGAACAGCAGTTTTCCCAATGTTGAATGTCAAGCACTGTGTGCTTTTTCACTCAAGAGTTCTGCCTACTACAAAAAAAACTATCTTATGAGCTTTCTGATAATATTCGTCTGGAAAGCTGAAAGAGACACCAATGACATTGGGCCATTTTGGACTTGACAATGGTAATAATTCAGATTGCGATTGCATTAAAGAGAATTGGCAGGAGAGAGTAGTGAGCAGCTGTTGCTTTTTGATACTATTGTTAACTGCCAACAACCAGAGCCACACCAGCTGGTGACAATTTCTCAACGGCAGCCGTTACAATAACAATCACCACAGCAAATCACAAAAAGAAACACCAGCAACCCACTCCTGCAACTTTGATGTTACAACAAAGTTGTGCAGAATTCATTGTATTCTCACTCAAGTTGTGGTAAAATGCATGGTAATCTGAATCTGGTTATAGCTAAAATATTATATAGGTACAATGTGTTTTGTTCAGGCTATTCACAAAGCCCATAAGCATTATCATCGGGGCTATCATAAGAGAATTCAAAATATATATAGACATTTTATTTGCCGTGGTAGATAGTATTCTATAACTATAAATTCAATTTTCTCTCTTCATTGCATATTATGAACAAACAACCAAAACATTGCCGATCTTGAGAAAATTATTTCCGGGGAGAATAGCGAATCTCCTGCTGATGTACTATGACAGCAACGAAAGAGAAGCAGTGTGCCCAGTGCCCGGTCTGGCAACACAATCTAAAACAAATTTACTTTTGAATCGCAATTTCTCAATTGTTTAGCATACCCCACAACCAGAATGTACAAACGGATTTGTGCAGTAAGCGAACTAAGAAATGCATATAATGGGAAGAGGAAATGATGATTACTATTGTTAAATAACGAAAACTTCTTTCTATGCTTATGTCTGTCAAACTGTCCATCCGCCGCCCTTGAACGGCTGAATGGGCATTTTTGAAATTTGTTTTCGCCAACAAGGAACATAGATACATATATCACGTAAGCTTGTTACAACCCATTCAAAGGTTCATTCGACCGTCATATTGATATCTTATTTTAATTCATAATATCTGCTTTCGATACGTGTAGATTGGATGGTTTGCTGGTATCATTCAATTCATTGTGTGTTACTGTGTATTATGTAGATTGTCGACGGCTCACACTTACACAAACCTTTAACATTCCGTTGTTTCACAGCGTGAGCCCTTTCAACAAGAATCACCAGCAATTTGCGAACAAAATTCTTTATCCATATACGGTCGTACTCGTTTGAATAGAGAATAGGGTGACAGCTTTATAGCAAAATTGCTTTTTATAATATAATGACTTGGATTGGTTGAGAAATGTAGATAGCGTAGCTAGTATATTTCTAAAGTATGGATTCAGGGTTAACGTATGAATGCACTATATCATTAATATAAAGTGCAAATTGACATTTCTTCTTTCGAATTTTATGAAATATGTAATTAGATTTAATTCTCGTATCAAATGAATATTATACCCATTTAATTTGAAAATTCTGACATCACTATCAATGTTGATTCAAAATGGAACATGATTGTTTGCTTTCCGCATTATTCCGTTCAAAATTAGTTTTCCTAACTAATTTATTGCCAATTTTCATATGCATACTGAAATCACGGAATGCACGTGCTGGTTTTAACGAACTTCTAAACAGAATATTGGTCAAAAGTTTTAAAAGTGATTCTGACAAGAATTATTTACGCAACAGCAGGCGTCATCTTCCACTTTTCAACATATAGTCGTAAATACAGCATTTATTTTCCTATATTCTGCTGACATTTTAAAACCATTATAATTACAATACTAAATACTAACCAGCCATAAGTTTCGTTCTAACATACCATTCATAAAATGTTCGGTATTTCTGCTCATGCCTCCATTTGCCACTAATTAACTCTTCATATTATTATCTTCCTTTACTTCATACCGGCATATGCACCTTGTTATTGTGGCTTGCCCATCTCAAGAGTCGGATCGTGGTTTCCACTCATTTAAGTAAACCGACAGAGTGGCACGAACTGCTTTTTGCATTTTATTCTAAAGAATAACCACTTTTAAACTTGTAGGAAGCAGCAGGCGAATTTAATGAGTGACGAAAGAAAGAACCTTCACAGTGCAACGTTGCCGTACTCATATGCCATGAGATGCTATGTTTTATTTGCATTGTTCGGTTCTAGTCTCAAGTAGCATATTATCAGGCAGATGATGCGAGACGACAAAATTTTCCTCATATTATATATTTACTTATTCATCGTCACTAGTTAAGAGAACAAAATGATGACAAGGAAAGGAAGGATGAGCGCGTCTAGCTTGACATTAACATGCCAGTCAGTTAGTAGGAGGGAAGCACACCACATAAAACTTTTCCTCTTAAGCAATATTACACATAGTTGTAAATAATAATGTTTAATACGTACTAAATATATATACATATCATTACTGTTATAATCTTGGTTTACGCCAAGCGAAGAAAATGCATTCATCATCCCAGAGAGAAGAACCAGTAGCTTTGCATAATTTTACTCTAGAATTTTACTGGGAATAACCAATCCATAAACATCAACAAAGAAAGCAGCGGTTTTGTGTTGTCGCGTAGCTTCAGATGTCGAGGCATGACAGAAAACTGACAAAGTTTGTAATAGTTCCTTCTTTCGTATAACTTTGCAATAATTTGCATGCGTTTGCAGTTTGCTTGCGTACTCTTCTTTTCGTATCATCAATACAAATGGTGGACATGCTTATTAACCATAATCGTCATTTTTTAACTTTCATCCAAACAACCTGCTGCTGTTTCTGTTGATAGATTGTGAATTGGCAACGATGCTGCTGAAATGATTTTTTGTGATCAAAGTCTACTATTACAAGCCACTGACAAATCTTTGTAAAAGATGGCCCACTTCTCCTTCCAAATACCTAATTCACTTGATCTTTTTACTCTATCATTGTAACAATATTAATAACAGCACAGACTTTAATACTGATTTTCCTGTTGATGGCTGTGTTGAATGTTGATGGTCAGTTTTACGAGTTTGAGTGTAGTTTATACATTTTAGACATTAAATGAAGTGTACATAATATGTAATATTAAAAAGAACATTTTTACGATGATAGACGGTTCTGAAAGGCTGTTGTAGAACTGGCAGTTTTATTAGATTGGTTGATTTACAAACTGACACGATATCCAAAGAGCAAAAAATTATTATTATTTTGATTTTCACATAAAAATTGCTCATGAAAAAATCCTTTTCAACTTCTCGGGGAGAAGTACAAGAACAACTAATAATGCTTATTGATATGATGGGTAATAAACAAGTTGATTGGTTTTTGCTGACTGATAATGATTATGAGGCTGTTTTCTGCTGTCTACTCATCTTTTTTGAAGGATCCATCTGTCCATCATATCCGTCCGCACACAAAAGACGTAGAAAGCGCTATTCATACAAATACACAATAATTCATCCCAGTCCACTACAAATGTTTGCGTAAAGTAGGTATTTTTGTAGGATTTTTCGTGCAAACCTCCAATAACTGTATATTTTAATCATATTTGGTGCTAGCGCATATTCTATGGTCCCATTCCTTTTTTTCTACTTGTTGTTATAAAACAGCTTTTTCTTGCTCGAGTGGTAAAAAGAAGCAATCGAAAAAGTAGTGGCAATAAATAATAGAAAAACCGCGACTTTAGTATCCCACTTTTAAGGAGGAAATTACCAGATCGTAAGGCGTTGATAAGGTCGTTCGGTCGCTCGATGAGCGGAGCTTTACGTTCGTTCTGACTACTGTAGCATGATTGCATGTACGTAGAGTAAAAATTATGGTTATGCAGATCACTTGTTAAGGTTTTATCCTTTTGAGAAGTACATATAAGTGTTATTAGTAAATAGTCGCCGGTGAAAAAGAGGATTGTTTTTTTATAAAGAAGGATTTTCTTGAATTGAAGACGTCGTGATCCTCAATTTGCCAACAGGTGGAATTTAGAACCAAGCCAAAGAGATTTTTCATCAATTTTGTCATATTTCATATTCATCTACTTGCCCAAGAAAAAGTGTAGTGATGAGAGTTTATGGTATTGCAAAAAAAGATGAATAAACAGTTATGTAAAGTGGATTGGTGGCTTGCCTATGCTTATAAAAACATCCAATCCAAATCCAACCAAAGGCATTTTTTTCTGTGTGAATATAACAATGAGTACTACAACATAATCATAAGGATGTGATCACGATGATGATAATGAATTTAATATTATTTTCCATTTGTTCAATTTGTGGCTAAACACGTGCTGATTATGTATTTGGACGTAATAACAATGTTGAGATAAGAAGAATTATTCATGATATGAAAATGATAAAAAGGGAGGACTGACGAGCAGGAACATGTTTAAAAGCCTGTTGGATATTATCTCTTCTAATACAATTTTATAGAGGGATGGTCTCTCGATCGCCACACCGTGTAAATATTGCCCGTTACCGACTTTCTGCTCATCTCAGTGCAATATGCTTTACAACCTGTCAAATATTTTCTTGTTGCTGCTACCATGCATCATCATTAACACAGTTTTCAAACTGGTGACGACGACTACGACAAAGCAAGGCATTGAGCGTAGTTTTTCTTCTAACAACAGTTGCAAATTGTATAATGTGTGGTATTGTTATCGTGCCATGCCTGGTCTGATTTTGATATAAAATAGGTATACATAATTCAACATATTCAAGAGGTTTCCTCCTTCCACTTCTCCGGCCATGGTAAATTGTTTGCAAGCGTATTATTGTAAAATGAGGTGGACCACAAGACAACAACGCTTCAAATCAAATTCTTCTGCCCAATGCACACAGAATGTATTTATTTTCCCTTTTGCCCCACCAGTTTAATACCTGAAGTGACAAAGTAAAGCATTTATTGCCAACGTCAGTATAATTTCAACGTGCACACAAAAGGGAAGACGATGTAGAAAGAATGTTGTCGGCAAGCTCAGTTTGATAATAATAATAAAACTAGATTATTTTGCTATTTAGGTACACATGTTAACAACATGAATTTTCACGGATGTACCTTTAAGGTATGCGGTAAAAAGAAGAACACCTGAGAAAAGAAATCTGTAATCGAAGATTTGTATCGCCTTCGAAAAAAATACAAAATTTTCTATGCAACTGTACTCAACACTCATTTATGTATCCTGTGCTAAGACTTAAATCGAGTTTCAGGACATAAGAAAAGCACTGGGGTATTTTATTATTACCTATATGCCACACTAATACTGGTGTTCTACAAAATGGATACATGATACACACGCAGTGAACACAATAAATATTGTTTATTGTGGTAAACCAATGTGCTCATGCGATATATTGCTGCGGATCAAATATGTGTTGGAGATAATGATTTGATCTCACAGTTGGTTGGACTCGGCTTTGCATTCAGAGTTGATTGAATTTGAGGTATACGGCTCAGTACAAAGAATGTGCAAGGCATTTCTTTTTTATTTATCTCTATACGTAGATTTGTTCTACACATCCACCTAACAGCATATGAAAGGATACACGGGAAACATAACATGCTATCTTGCTTTATAAAGTGTATCCTTGGATTGGACGACAGCGTCGTAGTTAGGACTGAAGTTCTTGTGACATATTTTAAATTAAATCATTTTATAACCAGTACTATTGACAATAATTCGGAACAGAATGCTCAGACAGAGATTACGCTTGACGTGATGCAATAATAATGTCGATATTTTATCAGAAGGTGTGTGGAGGAAGACAAATATGACAACGTCACATCACTTTCCGCATTCCGTTCTTGTATGAAGGGCATTTTTCTCCAATATATTGTCATTTTAAGTTACATTCTGCATAAAAATGTAAAACGAGAGTGAGTCGAGGGCATGCATACATTTGGTGGCAAAATAATGTCACAGTAGTAGTCAAATACCCTTTCTTTCTGAACTGATCTGATTTCCTTGTGTGAAAATCTTGCCTGTCCTTGTGGGCGGGGAAGGGTACACATAATCTTTTCATCGAAAAATAAGGAACGATAGGCAATAATATAATAATACCAAGTAAAAAATATAGACCTACCTATATACAGATATGCCTTGATATTCTTCTCTTCTCAAGTACAATAGGTTCTCATAAAATTTTCATGGACACGGCCAAAGTTTTTTATATGCGTTTCCAGTTTTTTTACCGTTTTGATCCACGATAGATCGTATCTGATTCTGCAAACGAAAATCTGTGCAACTGAATTGTTTGGTTTCCATAAAGTTGAGCTTTACATTTTACGTGCGCGATATATTTATCTTGCATTATGTTCTCAAGGCTCTGTCTATCTAAAAAGCTCCTTATCATTGCCCCTCATTTCTCCTTGGATGGGGTAATATTTGTTCTCTTCCCTTTTCAAGAGAAGAGAGAGTTCCGCTTTTCTCCACCACATCAAAAGGGATGGAAGATCATCTCACGCTAGTTAGCTACTACTACGCTGCAAGTTTCTCTGTAGTGTTACTCAAGAAGGCAATCTAAAAGTGTGTTAAAAAATAAGCAACGTAAAAACGTGTGCACTCACCCAAGCTTGTATGCACTTCTCAAGAAAGAGGAACAAGGACTTGAGGTGCAAGGTACACATCTATTTTGACTTTACACTGCAACGTAAGAGAGATGAAATTTTCATGAGAAAAGAAAAAAAAACGTAATAGGAAAATGGAGAAAAATCTGTACAAGTAAAACTTGATGGAATGATACGGGATGGAGAGGAAGTGATGTACTAAAAATTCTTTGGAAAAAATCTCGCGTAGGAATAACAAATATGCATACAAACAAGTATTACATGATAGTTTGTGTGTGATGGTGTGAGTTTAAATGTAAATATAATGCATTGAGCATTAGAGAATTGCTGTGTACTTTTTATATCACAAGATTATATAACGTACAAGGCGATTTTCTACGGTTTTCTCCGTTTCAACGCATTTTCACTTGTGTCTGGTTTCCTTTTAGTCTTCTACTTCACAGATTTCTGACTCAACATAAAGACAGATTTTTGCACGTAGGTACTACCTACAAAAATACTTGTGCAATCGCAAATGCATACTCATTGTCAGTCACACAAAAGGGTTTAAAAAAATTCTTGTGTCTTATTTTCTTTTTCTGTGAGTATAAAAAGGAAGGAGTAAAACCAGAAAAAATGCAAGAAGGGAAACCTGTTCTTTTTTCTCCTCTTTTTATCTTTGCTACAAGAAGTAAATGTCCTTTGGGACAAGTTGAAGAAAAGAAGTGAGAATGCACAGACATATAAAAATATGTAATGTAATCATGATGGGATGAGAAAAAAAGGGAAGCCAGGGCAAAAAAGCAACCATGTAGGTAGTAGCTACTAAGAAGGCTACTAAGAAGAAGGAAGATGATGAGAAAAGCTATCCACAAAAAAAAGTACAAAAGCGCACATAAAGACGTGGGCGTTTTTTTGCTCTGCAAAACCGCAAAGTTGCAACGTAAAGAAGTAAACCGTGTTGGTTATGAAATGAACGTGCACATTCACAAACAACACATTCTGTACCCATAATTCTGGTGGAACTAAGTTACATTGAGTGGGCTATATTTAACAATGACACTTAATTATATTACAGATAGTACATATAATGCAGAGTGTTGATTAGACGATGTCGATAAGTTTATTATTAGTACACAATAATGTGTGGGAGGATATTCAAACACGTCAAAGCGAATAGTAGTACAGGTAAGCGTATTGGAACCTACACTGTGTTGGTTTATATATATATAGAGCGTATGGCATTAATCAAGTTTTTCATAAGCAAAAACAAAACCCATTTTGAAACTGGAAAACTATAATATTACAACATCAATTATGTACTGTGTTTTTTTTGTTATCACATTTGACACAATTCCCGGAATGAGATCTAAGCACTCTTCTCTGTTAGAGTTATCGTTTTACACGGCTAAATTTTTCATTCATGTGAATACGTTGCAACTACTTCAAATGCGATCCCATTAATAATGTAATTCAGCGAAAATGTTTGGTCAAAATTTCTTTCAAAGATCATATGAAACCATGCGCCGTTGGATCAAAGAAGGGTACCCAAGGCACAAGGATCAAAAGGTCTCGATTTCACTTAAAACATTTCAGATATGAGCAGAAAAACCATTACTATCTTTCGATTCGCCTACCATCATGCTGCGCCATAAATTCTATATATGACAGCAGTAAAGAATAATATTACTTTTGCTGTACGACTTTTCATCACTGATGAGTCTGGTTCGCTTTCTTTTCTAGTAGATTGATTTTCTCGTAAACAAGATAAAAGAAAGAAATTCATCGTACGCTAACATTTCATACAAGCAAATAATGAACAGTTTTGGTATAGAAGTAGATGGAATATGTGTGTACATTCCATAGAATATTTATATGTTTATATACCAGCCAAGTAAATATTATTATATTATAATGCTTTTGATATCAACACATTTGTTGATTTACAGCGGGGGTGTATATCGGTTGACATAAGAGAGTAACTCAAAGTCCTGAAGTTTACTTAGCCTCGCTCTATTGTCACTTGACTAGAAAAAGTGAAAAACCGGCTGAATGGTTAAAAGGCAATGGTATCAAACGTCGATAGATACAATATGCTTACAAAATGAAGTATGCAAATTGTCTGATTTGAAGAACATGCTTTGAAGGAAATTGAGTGAGTAGTAGATAACCTGGGACGCGACATAGGGACGGCTTTTTATTTATTTTACATGTTATGTCAATGTTAATAAAAGTTGCATTGGGATAGGATGTTGCATAATGCATAGCTTCAGGCTGAAGGTAGCAATGTACTTGTGCAATTTTTATAGTCTGGGAAGGCAAGGATGTGTGGGTTGATCATCTAGTTTACTTTATATTTCTTACATAGTTTCTCCTGGGCCTCATATGCTCTCCACTTTAACTGTCGCAATAATAGGAGCAGTGAAATTTTTTATTACAAAGGGACAAGTTTTTTTACTATATTAATTATTTGATAACTCTTTCTTTTGTGCTCAGTTAACTGTTCTCGTTAAAATAATCTTGTCGTCCCATTCTCGTTTCCAACTTTGGAGAGATAATAGTAAGCTTTTTGTGGTTATGTTCATGTCATCATAAAATGCGGCTAAGATTACTATGAAACCCCAAATCTCAAGTTTTATATTTGTGAATGCAACAGTGCATGCAGCAGTTTTCAAACTGCGTCTTTTCCTCACGTGCTAATGTTTCTTCAGCACTGCATTGCAATTTTACTTTTTCTCGAATCCTTTCGGATAATTGTACAAATGGAGCTTCAAAAACCACTATGTACTTTTACCGCGAGTAACGTATTCTTGGTTGTTGTGTGGAAAGATGAAGTCTTTCTCGTTCAGAAAAAAACTGAAATGCCGACGTGACAGGAAGAAGGAGAAGACCTCCTGTCCATCGAAAAGAGATTGATGAGGTGTGACAAGCTTTTACTGGAGTTACTTTACTATATGGTATGTCATTCGGCAAACCAAAGCGCTTTATGGCTAGAAAGTACATTTATAAATCTAGTCGCCCACAGATTCTTAGCATATTTATTTCCACACTGAGAACAGTGAAATATGTAGTAGTAGTGATTGTGTAGACTATCGACATACACAGTACAAAATCTCATTTCCCTTTTGTGGTGTGCAAATATATAAATAACTATCAAAAGATGTAATAATACCAATTTTTGTGGTAAATCATAGTATTGAAAAGCGTAGCAAAGTGTGAAATACACGCATCTTTTGTTATAGCCTATTCATGGTATTAAAAGTACTTCTTATATTGTCATCTTTATATCATTCCTCTTGCCTTTTTTGCCATTTCTCCTATAAAAGGAACAGGAAGAAGGGAGAAGCGTGTAGTAATGGGTTTAAAGCATTAACTTCTTTCATGTTATGTAACTGTCCTCTACGATCATCAGCATCATCATCATCGCTTTCATCGTCCTTCTTACGTACTCCTTTCGAAAATGGAGATATATGGTATGACGCAAATACAAAGTCATCCCCAATAACAGTATGTCATCTTCTGAAAAGGGTGCAAGAATATTGTATAGTCACACTTGACGAGTTACTTGGATCATAGAAGCATAAGTCATATACCTATATCCATTCATCCCCGATCAAATAGACAGTCTGTTTTTGTTTTGTGTGACTATTTTGGTTTTACAGACAAGCTACAAGAGATCGGATATCTCTTGTGTATGCGTTTTTTAATGCGCCAGAAAACAAGAACAATGAGATCAGAGTAATAATCGTGTGAAAAGTTGTTTAAAAGAATATCTAACCATAAAAGCACAGAGAAACAACAACCATTATACTCACATTGTGTGATTCCACATTGTCCTGTAATAGTGTGCATTATCAACATCAGTTCCTCATGCATGAAACGGGAAAAGTCTGCATGTTGATGTAGTTTAGTATTTGGCATAATCAGCAGCGCAGCGGCGTAGTACATGTGAAAGACCTGATAAAAACCAAACGGGATTTTTTTGCAGTGGATTGTGACGTAATATTTTTACTCTTATCACTTGGCTTATCAATCAGGAAATTATAAATACTGCATGTACAATCCCACTGTGCAAATTTTGTCAACGGTATAACACCCAGGGCTCCTGGTAAATTTGAGTCATTAAATATAATGCCTAACCAATTTGCTTGATAATTCATTTACCTACCTGTTATACAAGATTGTATATAAGTATGACGTAATGATACATTATGCAATGCAGTCTATAATCTTTACCAAAGAAGAACAACTCCGGCATTCAATGCCGTGTTATGCTGTTGATAAACCTACTCGTGACAAGTTTTCGGATTTTATGTAGGGCTCCAAATGTTGTTAGATAATTATTTCCGTGTTATGATGATGGATGACACAATCAATAGTGATACCAATTGATTAATGCTTTACTTTATTATTTGTAGTTTATATTAATTACCGTTGAACGTCGTATTTTTTAATGTTTTTTACTCAAAGCGTCTTTCCTAGAAGTCAATCGAATTCACAGTCAAGGCTCGGAGAATTTTCTGAACTATATCTGTAGAACATCGCTTGCCTGTCAGTCCTGATTATGGTATACTTTTGGAAGATAGTGTTGATCATTGATCCAGATAAATAAGGAACTCATTCGATGAGAGCAGCACGTAGAGCATGTCCTGAAGAAGTTTACCCTCAAAACTGAGCGATTCAATAAAATAGAATCCTACATTTCTATACCTTAAGACAACAATTGGTCTAATTGTACTTTTTAGCAATCACAGGTTGCAAAATATATATTACAGTATTTATTCATTATTTCCCCAAGACAGAGATGTATTTATATATTTGAAAAGGTACATATATCTACTGTGCTACGCATATACATATTTGCCTATTTGTTTGAAACAGACGGTGCCTCTCCTTTAGGAACATCTATTTCTTGTCCATTTACTTCGATTGGTTAAGAATTAGCATGTATAGATCCCTTCGACCAAAACACTGTCGGTTTTCAGGGTCTGTTTTAGTAATGGGAAAAAGTTTCATAGAATATGCAATAGTATGTTACAAGAAACTCGCTGGAAAGTCATGTGTGGCATCAATTTAAACAATATTGATCGAATTCATCGCTCCTAACATGCCCAGTACTTTACCTTGAGTATGCTGGAAGTTTTGCCAACTAAAAATAACTTTCAGTAGGCGTATATTTATTTACTTTGTTTTGTAGTTTTTTTCCGGAAGTAGGTAAGCTGGAAAAGCCATTTTTGTCATCGTTGATTGTATGAATTTTTCCGAAATAGATTTTCCTCAAATATATAAACTGTGATTCATTCATTTAGTTGCGAGAAGTGTAGCCTCTTCCGTTGCCAAAATGAAAGCTGTCTAAATTTATTGCAAAACTTTGCTCAATATTTTCCCCTGAACAAGTAACTAATATGGAAGGAATCTTGGACGGTTAGGCGGAATCTGGCACGAGACACAAAGATGCTTTAGCACTTTTTCTTCTCATGGCGATCAGGATAAATAATGGAATTATTTTGAGATAACATCAATAAGCTTTTGCAGATGGTGCTTACAGCACATTGGTATCAGACCACATCATCATGCTTCGTGCCCACTATAACTATTACGAAACACTTTAGTTGAATGCATAAAAATATACATTGTTCGCTTTGTACTTCTCCCAGAAGCGCTTTCGCTCCTGTAATACAACAAATGGGTTGTCTTTCTCTTTGAGTATAGAATTGCGTCCTGTCAACTCATACTCAACAGCGAAACGGCTAAAGTGATGATGATCGCTTTGTGGTTTTTCCATTAGTGTTTTACACACTTACAACTACACATTATCATGGACCAGACTCCTATGAGACATCATCACATTATTATTACAATCCGTAATATGATATTTTGATACGCCATAGCACAGTCTGTCAAGGTAGGTATTATATAGATCATGATCGCACACCGCACATTAGTTGTAGGTGAATATGGAATATAGAACCTTCCGTGTATACCATCTTATCTAACACAATCGATTTTTGTCGTTTACTCGCCAGCTTAACCAGCAAAGCAAAAACGATGTACATAGCAAAGTTATTGAACTCGCTCAACTTTCTCCTAACATATTATGGGAAAAGGCTTCCAGCAAGTTGTCTGTTTAATGTTTTTATGTTCAGTCATCTGAGTTAATATATTTTTGTACTCATGTACTCTTATACTCTGTACTAGGCACTTGTGTGTAGGCATGAAATCAATTGTACAAAAACTGCCTGTCTCTCTGTCCTTTTATTCAACGTTTCTACAATCGAAATGTACCACTTGTGTTTTAAAAATGAGTAGCGTCTTCTTTTTTCGTAAGCACCCTTTCAGCCTGGCATTCATTTGAAAACAATGGTCAGAGACAATGATAATGAAAAAGCGGAAGTGAAAGCATGTCTTAATACTGTCTGCTTTACACTACACTTTAATTACAGAAAACTGGCTATGAACAATACGGAAGATGTAGAGCAGGTCAAGTAAGCGATTTGGCAACAGATGCAATACTTGGTAGTAAATCCATTCATTCCGGAATTGTAATAAATAACTTTCTTCGTCTGTTTAATATGTTACAGTTGTTTGTGTACGCCAAAAAAGTTTGACCATAGTACAATTTAGCAGGAAACAGTAGTGGAAGATCGGAATAGCACCAGTTTCGTGTAAAATAGCAATTGGTAGACTTTCTTTTATGAGAAGAAAGTATTAAGGTTTTGTACCATCCCTTCTCTGCCAAGTACCGGATGCCACGCCACACACATGCTAATGTCATAAGAAGGTGGACCCACCACTGGAGGTAGAAGAATTTTCCGTTTCCCTAGAGTGTGATTATTTTGCTATTAGACAACCTACCAATAGCCAAAAATAAGGGCAAAATTCACATAACAAACGGAACCGAACAGGTGTACCTACTAAATATTATGTAAAAGTATAGTAAGAAGTATAAAGCCAGACAAAACGATAAGAGAAGGAACAAAAGTTACCCGTTTGACAACTTTCTTTACTTGTTCATGGCACAAACTATTCTGGCACGGTATCAGTCAGATTTGTAGTTTGTTCTATTCCCTAAAGATTTGCACAATTGAAAAATAAATATAAAGTGACCTTTCCAAGAAAAGAAACAAACTACAATAATCAATACCCATCGGGAGCAAAAATAGTTTCTGCATTTGGCCATGGCCATAAGCACTTTTTAATGTACATTGAATCATGTGCGTTTCCATCATTTTTCGATTTCACTATGAAATCCATCACATCACATGCCATTTTCTAACAATAAGTCTTTATTCCCTGATACAGGTAGGGTGTGAAAATGTGAATTAAAGAAATGGAATTATGACAGACTATGATTCAATGACTATGGCATGTCATGTGGCGTATGATTACCTCATAAAACAACTATTTTTAGAATATCAGTTCTTATGAAAATAACTGGGTTCAGGTGAAAGTCACGGATTTCCCAGGAAGCAAGCATAACAGTAATCATCACAATCATGCACAAGCTGAAGGGTTTTATCATAATATGTATGTTGACCTGTACGCAATCCACATAATGTTACATTCCCTAGCCATTTCCACCACGTCATTAAATTTTCCGGTCTTTCTACTCAACTTGTCATTTTCTTTTTCTCTTTGTTTCCTTTCAGACAAATAATGATTACATGGGCAGCATAATACAAACTATAATATATGTGTGTTGGAAGCAACTAAATAAGTATATACCATCCAAGGCTGACCCTGAACCATTCAGCTGTGGTCATTTAGCCATGTCAGAGGGAAATGATTGCGTCGGCAAATTTTCACTGGAGTCTTGGTCTCTATTGGGCTTATTTTGTTTTTATGAGAGATTAACTGGTCAACTACGATAATAGTCTCAGGAGTTTTTTTTGCCTTCTATGGCATAACACACCGCAGCTGCTACACGCTCCGAATTCACTTGCTTTGTTGACGGCACTAAATCCAATAACTGGGATTCGCAGACACACACAAACAACTAATGACTTTCTATTCGAATACTATAAATCGTGATCGTGATATACAGCTTTGTTTATCCACGATTTAGTCGTACGTACGTACGCTTTTGGGCAGTGTAAAAATAGCCTTCTGGTAGAAAAACACGTGTACGGTATACGAACGAGAATCTATGCAGGAACAATCTGTAATATGATATAGGTAGATATTTATAATGCAAAAAACGATTTCTATCTTGACGTACGTGCAAACGCAGTTATGTACACTGAATAAAAATTGCCATGAGCAAGGTTTTGTTTGGCCGAGATAGATTACTTCTGATTGATCTTGTCTAGCTTCAAGCTATGTGTTGCTAGAACGGGAAAATATATGGGAGCGTGCCAGTGGTTTTGTGCCATGAGAAAAGGCTAAACTTATGTTTATTTATACACGACGCTCTTGTAATATTTGTGTTATCACTCTGTTTTCTCCTCACTGGAGTTTTCACCCTTTTGCTGGCGCACATTTATTGTAGGCTGTACTACTGCCCGTATTAATATATAGCCTTCAACATATAAATTATTTGTTACGTATCTTAATTTGTTAATGTATACTCGCTTCGTTTTCTATTTATAGGTGACGTGCTGTATAAAGAGAAAAATACGTGTAAATCATCTAAACGAATATTTTTGCCGTCTCACACAATTCGCTTTTATATTATGTGTAGTAAATGGCTCGACGACACCTTTTTTACCTAAAGGACGTCACTTGCATAACTGCTGCCGTCATCGTTTACTTTCTCAATATACGAATTATCAGATAACAGAGATGTAACGATGATATGGTTGGTGTTAAAGGGAATTTTGTTGTAATTTTCTACCGTTTGTGATCTGAATTCCAAGCGAGGGTTGAGCCGAACATCAAACGGATTTTGGGAGAAGATAAATATATACACCTATGCTACAAAATCCTTCAAAAATACTAATTTGCTACATAAATAGGGATAAAACTCCTTGGTATATACTAACACATCCATCATATAAAGGAGACTACCTTAAAAAGTCCTGCGATTTCACTTGTGTTTCGTGTCGTCCGTCAACAATCCACGTGTAGTGAAGTGAATCTCTTTAAGTATGTGAAGAGTTCAAAAAACTAAATAAAAAAATTCTCTAGAGAGACCCATTCCAAAGTGAAATTCTCCAAGGGGTATTTTGTCCAATTCAGAGCGACATCACTGTTCGGCAGACATTATGTCACCATCTATACCTACACAGTAGTTGCTTTCTTCTCTTCACTTCACACGGCGGTGACAGCTTGATTGAAGATTCCATTGCATACCCGTCCATTGCATACATAAATATTGTCCATACATATTTACATGCACATATATCTATAGTGTCAAGTTAACCAAAAGTCATCATCGTCATCCAAGTTTCGTTTGCCCTCTTTCTTCTTTGAAAGAGAAACGATGCGAGTTGAATGTGTACAGTAGCGTGCTATTGAAAAATACTTCCTCTCTTTTATGCCTACCAACCAGTGGCAGTGCCAGTAGAGCAAACCAATTCATAGAAGGAAATAGGAAATTAGGAGGAAATTTGATTGTGAAAAAATTCACGACAAGGGTTCACATATGACATCATACATGGGTATGGGTACAGTATATGTATGTCAGTTCTTACAGGTATACACGTGTATATTGTGTATATTCAAATGAGATTCTACTTTTTATTGTTATTGCATCATTATTTTTTTGCCCCAGGAATGTTTGCACTTATGATAAACTCACACAAGTGTCTATCATGAGTGTATTATTATCACGAATTTAGTATATACAAATAAGGGACTATGTAACAACAATTCTATAAAGGAAAATGACTGGAAGCACCAGCACATACTCTCTCTTTTGTACTTTTTGTCTGACTAAGCAAAGACGTGATTTTTCTCTCTTTTAAACTGAATATTATTTGAAAAGGAAAAGTTTATATTTAACCAACTTGAAATCAGAACAACTACGTACGAGACTGGCGTAAAAAAGAGTAAGCTTTGCCCAAGTAAGCAAGAAAATATGCGAAAGAAAAATTGCAAGGAAATTGGTAACATTTTTGCTTGCTCCTATTGCGGTAGCAAGCGTTCAATTTCTGGCTTAGCTCTTTCTGCAAGTTGTGTACTTTTGGTTTTAGCGAGCCGACACACCTGCCTTTTGCACGTAAGTTTCCAGTAGTATAAAATACAAATATAAGCAATACTACAAGTTCTAACAACAGGCTTGTTAGTTAGTTATATAGAGTGAAAGCAGGAATAAAGAGAACCAATTCAAGAAGTGAAAGCGGTATACTTGGAGGAAAGGAGAAACGTGACGTTTGCATTTTCTATATATTTTTACTAGTTCTGATGGTGAAATGCGAGTTGGCTTGTTTAAAATTCTGTAAACACACTTGGTCTCGATTCTATTTTTTTCTAATAAAAATCAACACAAACTTACATCACACTAGTATCAACCAGTAGTTTTGGTAGTGCATAGTTGTAAAGCAAATAAAATGCAATTATATAACAATACTTTTCTATGTTTACAGGGTTCGTTGGCTACGCACTGCTTTCGGAGTGGAATGGAATCAACGCCGCAAACCTGCAAGATAAGAGGAATGGGGCGATGTGAGAATACATAAAGATAAAACATTTTTTATTGGAATGGAAGAGAAAGTTTGTTGGTACGATTCACATCGTGCATTGGTTTAAATTAAAAGTACAGTAATGTGGGTCTTAGTAACGTGTACGTGTGGTTTATGGACCTAATAATTTTTCAGCGAAAAAGGCTTCGAGGCATTAAAAGTAATCGACTAGACCAGCCAAGGTCTTCGCCCAATGTACTTTTAAATATTACTAAAAAACATTGTTCTATTAATTTAAAATAAGAGGCAAACAACAAGAAAAACGAGGACATTTATCATTTGCCCCAAGGAAAAGCCGAATGATTACTTGATAAATATGGCGTATGGGTAAAGGAAAGGAGGAACTATCTTCATCAAACATTATTTTTCTCATCTCCCAAAGGAGATACATGAGTTTATCTTCTAACAAACATACCTTCATACTTTGGAGAACGCCCGGGTGGTATAAACCCATTTTCAGAATATCAATAAAAACATACCTACCGCTGTTTTGCATATTATTGAATTAATGTAATATGCTATACGGGGACAACCGAGAAAGTAGTGAGTAAATACGACGCATATGCAATATCTGAGAAATCTGCAAGGTCAGCTAAGTCAAAGTCTATGGATTAGAAGCCATAGAGAGCCAAATAAACAGAGAGATTTTAATGATAGTAGTAGTAATATTAGCATCATTAGCAGCTCGGATATAACACGATTTTCTACATTATCAACTTCCAATTCACCTTATTTATCCCAACGTTGTACTACAAAGAATACTCATAATACCCCAACCAAAATCACGCCAGTAGTTCCACATTTTGTAGACTCGCACGTCAAACCAGCCACAGCATCTTATCAAAACGACGACATAATCGCTTCAGTGATAACATCGTCATCAACGTCAAGAAAAAGCAAAAGTAAGAAACTTTCTACGGCAGCCCCTGAGATTAAAAGTGTTACCGCTGCTATCGCAAGTCATAATAGCAACAATAACAACAACTCCAATTGCAACAATAGTCCCAGGCGTCATTGTAATCGAGTTTGGAGCTCCGTAACTCGTCGAGAAAGAAATGATACTGAAAGGATAATCTGTTCAAGTTTTCAACAGTCTTCCAGAGGGCGAAGTTCCAGTTTTTCATCATCCTCAACAGGAAAATCTCAATTTCAGCCTGTAATTTTGTCTCTCACCCCATTGAGCAAATCTGTAAAACGAGAGTATTGCAAGAGTAGTAACAGCAATACCAGCAGTAGCGGAATTACAAGTATTTTCCATTCGTCGACCAGTTCCCCAACTCTAGTATTTCCAACCTGGTCCCCATCTAAGAGAAAAACGCAGTTATTGAAAAAGAATGAACCAGAGAACAAAAACGAAAATCAGGAATGTTTAAAAGATATTCGAAGCAGAATCAGAGAAAATATCTGGAGAGAAAACAATAGTAACAGTAGTGAAAGTAGAATAATAGCAATCTCTTCACCTACTTTACATCATCGGCAGGCAGATCACGAAAAGCAAAGCTCATTGTTGCCAGTGGATGATCCACTGCTTCAGTTACTTGACAAGGGAAGCAGAATTGTTCAAGCGAGCAGTCACGACAAAAGGAACAAGGAAGAAAAAGTACCTCAGGAAAAGCGAAAGAAAATTGAAAAAAGACAGAAGGACAGTTGTTATTCTACTACTAGTAGTAGTAACAGCGAGATTGATGACGAAGAGAATGTTTTTGTTGCTGACGCTTCAGAAGAGACAAATGAGAGTACTACAACAGCAAGTACAAACAACTACACCAGCAACAACAACAATAAAAACAACCTTTTTGTTGTAACAAGTGGGACTAGTCTGGACACATCATCAACTCAACAGCAACTACAAGGTTGTATAATAAGTTTACCTGAAATTCAATCTGAGGAGACATCCTCACTATCACAAGAACAACAGCTTTCACCTTTTGTTCAGGAAGCGACTGACAAGAACGTCACTATCATCAGACAAAGAGCACCAAAACGGACAATAAGTACACCTACGAGAAAAAACTGGCAGCCGAGAAGAAGTAGTATAGCTTGTAGCAGCACTACAGGCTCGTCATCTCTTTTTTGGGATATAGAACAAGCTGCAGGAAAAATAAAGGAGAGTAGCAGCAGCACTAGCAATAATAGAGTTGAAGCACGAAGGCAGATTCAGAGTTGTCGGACAAGGGCTGAAAAGAAAGAGTATGGAAAGTTGCATGCGGACAGGGAAAACATTAGAAGTAGTAGTAGTAGTAGCAAAAGCGTAGTAAGTGAGAAAAGTCTATTGGAAAGAACGATAGAAGATAAAGATATTCAGGAAAAGTTTAAGTTTCTCGATCCCCCACCAACTTTATCCAGGACTTCTAAATCATCAGCATCATCAGCAAGAAGAGAAGCTGCTGTAGCGACAAAAGCAAAAGCATCATCATCATCAGCAGCAGCAGTGGAAACTGAGGTAGACCAAGCGAAAGAAGCTACTGAGAGAACTAGAAGAACTAGCCAGGATCAGAGCTTTCCCACTTTCTCCAGTCGTATCACGACTTTCACCAGAGACAGACCGTGTTCAAGCACTAGTAGCACTACATCAGGCAGAAGTAGTAGTAGAAGCAGCAACAGCAGCAGCAGCGGCACCTTTTTCGACTCTCCTGTCAGTAGTGTATCTGATTTGGCAAGTGTTATTCTCGTTACCGCTTCTCGAGAGCCACACGAACAGGAGGAAAGCAGTGTCAGTGCACCTGTTGTCGTTTCTCCATCAAGCTCATCCGCCTCTTCAATTTCCACACTTTTATCCCAAACGTCAACTACAACAATCACAAACGCTGATGTGCTTCCTTTATTCAACGACCGTAGTAGTAACTCTAAAGGAATAGTTGATGGTTCTAGTAATAATAGTGGTGGAGTTCTTTTTGTTGAAGGATTCAGTTGCAGCCACAGAGTAAACCAGAGAAAGAAAAGTATTAACAGTTTTAAGAAGAATAATAGTAATAATAATAATAGCGGTAGTAATGAAATTATAAATAGTGAAAAGGGAACAAGCAAAAAAAGAAAGCGGTTCTCTTGTATTATTCAATACCTACTGTGTACAAAGGGATTTAGCCTTTTTGGCAGTCCGAAAAAACTTTTATCTGCAATTTTTCGTCGACGACGGAATAGCAGAATCCAACAAAACAAGAATAATAGACTATCTTTGTCCTTTTCTCCTTCGTATTCGTCTTCCTCTGCGTCATTGAATAAAAATAATAATTGTAATAGTAAACCTAACAATAAAAGCAACAGCAGCAGCAGTAAAAAATTCAATAAGCGAGCTCGGAGACGACGACAATTATTGAAGCTAACCAATCAAGCGGCTAGTCGAGGTCCTTCAAAGGCTGAGCTCCGACTCTGGGCCACCATGGATCACGAGGATTTAATTCGCGAGCTTCCACAAATTGAGAAGCTGAGTAATCAGGAGCGCCTTCGCCTAGCCCACAAACGGCGAATGCTCCAATTGAAAAAATTTCAACAGTACGAAAAAGAACTGAACAGTAACTCCAAAAAGCACAAAGATAGCGACCTAGTCAGAAGAAACTTGCCAGGCAAGCATAATAGCAATCATCATGGAGTTCGGAAAGGGTCAAGAAGAATCCGGTTTAGGAATAGCATTATGCTCCTGGAAGCAGCTGGACGCAATGACGTTGAAGAAGGTAAGTAAACTAAAATGTAACCAAAAAAGTAGAACGAGTCGAGAGAAAAAAGTAACAAAGCCTGCCTTTAAAAATCCAGAGAGAAGAAATGGAGAAGGCATGAGTAAAATTCACGCATCCGTTATTTTTATGCTACAAAAGTTTCTATTATGTCGCATGAAGCATCATGCATGCCTGTGCAACTAAAAGATGGCTTTCCAGAAAATAATACTCATATATATACATTTTCTCACAATAACATATTATGCACATATCAAGGCATTTAAAAATAAGACGCAAAAAAAGTTTCCTTGTTTTGGAAATCTTACTGAATTTTACATGAAAATCAAGTTGAAAGAAAGAAATTGCGTCTATGCTATAACGTATCTGTTTTACATTTAACCAAAAATGGAGAAAAGGACGCTATTTTCGTCGTCGTTTTCTATTTTCACTATCTCGCTTTTCCTCTCGCTCACTAGATACACAGTATTTTTCCCCTATTTATTTCTTTGTAAACTTTCGTTTTCTTTTGAATGCTTTTTTACTTACCTGCTTTTTATCGGTATGCATTTGCCATTTATATTGCTTTCCGAGTCTCTGTGAAAGAGATCCTTTATCTTCTTTTCTTTGAAGCTTTTCACCTTGTGTTGCTTTTTCGTTTTTTATTGATCATCATGATAATCATGATGTTGCAAAGACGGCGTTCCCATTTACCCTCGGCCTCGTCCCACGATTCCTTTCTTTTGCTGGTATTGTGGCTCCCTTTCAAAGATGAAAACCGGCAGGTGCATGTTATATAATATGACAGGACCAAAAATGTTTTTTCCATTTACGTGTTTTTGAGAATACATCACTAAAAGCAGTCATGAAAGTGTAAAGCGAAGCTGCGAAAACAGTAGGCAAAAGGGTAATGTGAAATTGAGACGTTTTTTTGTCATGGCTTGTTCTTGTTCATGAAAGTAGATAGGCGGTTGTCTTCACATGCTGTTCAAAAGAAAATAGAAAGAGAGCTCGGTGTCATCTTCTCAGCTGCCATTACCAGGCCACAGTAACAAAACGAACAGGGAGCATATGTGTGTAGAAAGTGGGATATTACTGAAAAAGGCGAAAATTTGCATCCAGTTCATTTATCTGGGTCAGGGATATGGAAAAAAATTCAATCCTTTGGATTGCTAACTGCTTCAAATGTAATACATATGTATACATACGTATTAAGGATTTTTACGACGAGGAAGGAGGGGGAGGCAATATGTAAGAGCGATGATGAGTGGAAAGAAAAACGGGTACCCATTTTTCCCATTTTCTGTCTCTATGAAATAGTCAACGGGGAACAATAAAAAAATAAAGGACCAGATGATGGTTAAATCCAAAACCAAGGTTTTAAATGGATGACGACAAGAGAAAGGGAGTACTCCACAGAGGACATAAGGAAATAAATCAAAAGAGCATTTATATAATTTCCCGTGTGCACTTTATGGAGGCATTGCGATAAGGTGCGTTGTTGTACTGGTGAAGGTGATCTGGTCCAACTATTCGATGTTTTTGCCTGGTTGAATAGCATTAAGTATTTTATAACTTTTTTATTGTATAAGTGCCTAGTTTCCATTTCCTTCCCGGGATTTTTTTGTACAAAGTTTTGGCTATGTTGGAGGATGAGCAAGCACAAAGTTGTGTTCATAAATAAAGGGAAAAAGAAAGAAAAGCATGACAAGCACTTTTATACCCATTTACCTAGTTTCCTTTACCAGACAGCAGCACCGTGCAGTCTACCACCAACGCCAGCAATAAGTCGCTTGAGTGCAGCAAGTATAAAAAATGGGAACAAGAGTAGTAGAAATGAGGAGAAATAAATGTTTTCAATTTCTGTGCTCAAGTTTGTAGTTTTTACACTAGCAGCCTGAAGATGGTTAGGTGTAAAGCGACTGACTGCGGTAGTGAAAGTGAGAAAACTTGGTGGTAAATCCTTGTATACCTAACTAATTTCTGATTCCAGTTTCTCTTTTTCCTCGCTTTACCTTTGCCTGTTTATTTTCAGAACAGCATACAGTTTTTAAATTTTAAGTAGTGCACAGGTATGGTAGTGAGATTACTGCAACGAGGAAATGTAGACGAGGTGCTCAGTTCATGCTGGGATACACGTTCAAAGATTTAAGTTATTTACCATTTTACCATATATTTATCTTTACTCCCACTTACTCTTCATATCAACGTTTTACCTTCCCTTTTAGATCGTGCAAAAACGGTCATATTTTTGGTGGAATGATAAAATAAACATACAAGACATAAAGCTACAGGAAGGACATGCGGACGAGGGTTGCAAGGAACATATCCATCCAAGTGTAAATAGCAAAAAAAAGTTTATTATAGTTGAATGAATAATATGCTTGCCAAAGTAGTTTTACTTTGTACATCTTTGACTGCACAGAAATTCTTCTGCTTTGTGGTAGTTCATGCATGAAAATAGGAAAACACAGGAAAGTATGTATGTGTTTGGAATGATGATGATGGCACTTAAACCACCGTTCCTCAGGCCGTTTCTTTCAAACGAGCTATTTTTATTGCTGCTGTTACTGCATTCTGTATTTAGAGTAATATACTGTGGAACTGTAAATGCAAAACGAGATATCTCAGTGTCTATGTGAAAAGGTGAAGATAAGACAGTTATAATGACGGTTCAATATTGGATGAATTCAGATAATAAAATAAAAGCAAACACAGCACGTATAGTTTAGTTGCAGTTTAAGTTCGTCCATGACCGTAATCTTTGATGGTTCACGTGTTTTAAATATACCCATTTCCGCTAGGATAGGAAAACTTAGAGAGACAAGGAAAAAGGTAGACGGTTGGCGTGGTGTATAAAAACAGACATCTGTCTTCATAACCACAATTTGCTAAACTAACATGAAAGGAAGAGAAGAAAGTCCTCAGATATACATACCTGAATTATGTACATTTGCATGTAATATGATTGACAACGATTATACATTTTGGTGGTATTGGTGCATTGCTGATGGGCCATGTAAATATTGCTGATGTAATGGGGCCTTACCTATTTTATTTACAGAGAAAATACCTGTCTTTGAATAATACTGTAATCATGTTTGAAATTAGGTTAAAAGTGAATTTATTTTATGGGAGAATAGAAAACTTTTGCCTATAGCAGGAAAATCTAGTGTGGGAAATGAGCCATAACACGTTTTATTTATGCAGAGAAGGAAAAAGGGGTCTGTTTGGTGGTTTTTGTTACAACTGCTCGTAACTCTGCCTGTTTCACATGCTTATTTAAATTGAAAGCAAGAATGAGGATTTTCTGCGGTATCATGGATCCGTCTTTACTTACAAAATGAGGTTTATTATGTTGATGAAAGAAGGAAAATTAGCATTTGAATTTGCATAGCTGGCAAGAATGGAACATGAGCAAAACTAGCAGCTCGTCATTCATCACGCAGCTTTGAATGTTAGGATTAGATTTCTTCGTTTCACATTGAATCCGGAAATATACTTTATTATACCCTACACGAGGATTGTCAAGATATCATTTTAGTGGAGCAGCATATGATGAGTATATGTCATCTGAAGAAATTGAAACTCTATCTTCTTGAAATGAAATCCTATTCATTCTTGCAATTTGTCTTTTCTTACGTCCTTTTGAAGGTCATACTGCTATAGTCATGTTTTGTCTTGCATTGGTTCAGCGTATAAAAGGATAGGTGGTGAATGAGCTACAAGGGAAAAGAGCTCCATAATTTTTTATATAAATCGTCATGTCTGACAACCTTATTAAAAAAATTCATACAAATTATGTATAAATATAAGTTGTTACCATAAGCTGACTATTATGCAGAAGGAATGAGTATGATTCAATATACCAGTTTCATATTAAAATGCCAAAAGTGTCCGGATTATATTTTTAAGCGCAATTCTCAATGTCTTTGAGCGTCATGGGAAGAAATATATGACAAATGGATCACATTGTATTATCCTCGTGTTTGCTCATCCGTTATGTGTGATTTGTCAGACTCTTCATCTCTTCTAAGTGAATCTTCAAAATAATTGAAAATTAGAACACAATAAGAGACAAGGCATACTGTTTTCCGAATAAATATTATTAAATTCTTCCAAAATTTGATATTCATGAATGATAAGAATGGAGGGTAATCAGAAACTTACGTAAAACTTGTCACAGGCTACAGTACCTTGTAGGCGTGTAGCCTATGGGACTTTCACTACCTCCTGAGACGTGTTTCACTCATATGTCATAAGATGTTAGCGCATTTCACGGGAACGCTCTATTGAAATGGTTTTAAAAAAAAATTTGAAAAGACATTTTCGACATATAGTCTCTTTATTTCGACATTTTGTTTTCTCGAATCCATACCGTCGTAACAAGCTAACGCTGGATCGCATTTCCAAAAAAATAATGAGCAACCTTGTTTAGGAACCACTGTGCATGCTGACTTGTACGTGATTTTCTTTTGAATATGTATGTAGGTATGCTTTTCACTTATAAGGAACTGCCGTTACATAAGTGTGTTGAAGACATTTTAACAAGATTTGCTGTAGCAATCAACACAATCATTTTTCCATGATGGAGATCCCCTGAACTTCCCTTCTTTATAGTACATTCAACCTTTTTTTTCTAGCTTTCCTGTGAACAAATTACCTGTAACTTGCTCAAAATTTAATCATAGAATACTTATAGGTCTTCATGTCGTTAAGATATTTTTAGAAAACTCGTTTTTCTAGAAACGACATCGTTAGGGTAGTGACAATACGTAATACTGAAATTCAATCTATAACGTTGAATAAACCTATTCTTCATCACTGAGAAAACCATTATAGCATTTTGTTCACATGTCACTCCATTAATTAGTTAGTGCTTATTAAAGTAACGAAAAGAAAAACAAACTTGCAGCATTGTCAATACAACACACTTGTAAATATTATTGAAAGAAGCCTTTGTGTTACGAAAAATGATGTTCCTCGTGCTTTCTGGTTAAACGTTCAATTTGATTTGAATGCTAAACATAGAATAGAGTCTTGCCGATTTTTTTCTTGTGTCGTTGTAAATAATAGTCTACACTTTTGCTGTTACTGGATGCTAAATAATATGAAACACACTTTGTGTACATGCAAAGTACATTTTCTCATTTCGTTTGCCCGTGGCTACCCGAATCCCGATCCTTTCAAATTATTTTATTAGCAGTATAATTACAAAAAATGCTTTGGGGTATCTTTTTGGAACACACGTAGTTTTACCAATTATTGAAAATCGGTTTGATAACTCGTAATTCATACTCGTGCTATTGAAAACATGCCTTTGGTGATAGGAAGTAGAACGAAAATATGTACCTATGAACAATATGAACAGGACAATATGAAATATGAACAGAGGTCTACTGGAATTTTGCCGTATGTCATATTTTCTCCCTCATCAAATCCTTCCTACGACGCAACAGATTCTGCCTTTTGTTGTACCTTCATCCGAAAAAAATGGGAAATGTGTATATCTACCTAAAAGTTAAATGGAAGAGGTACACTTTGTGCGTCGTGCACGTTTCCGCGAAGATATTTTAATGTATCCAATTCCAATTCAAATTCTTCAATATTGCTCACCGTTTTGCTGACGTCGTCCTAGCTGATATGAAATTCTGTAAAGTCGAAAAGAAAGAGTTTTTAGAACAAAGCATTCCTTGTTCCATTCTTTCCAATATAATCTGTTTTTATGAATTTTATGTAACTCTAGTGTTATTTGCTCAACCTCGAAATCCAGGAATAAGGGTGTAGCAACTAGAAACCCTTTCCATTTATGTGCATGTGCATGAATGGATCCTACTCCTTGTGTGCACAAATTACTGTACACGAGAGGCACAAATGTTTAAAAAGCAAATCACAACATGGATATGTTTACGTTTTTGGTGAAAGTGTCTACACCTTTTCCTCAACAATCCCTTCAATCCCTTTTCAATTTCCTATATACCAGCTTCCTAAATATATGTCACTATTGCCGAGTGGCAGATCTTATATTTACATGTTTTTCATTTATCTTTTTCCAAACTCTTTTGTAATAAACTGCTTTCTTTCCTTGACTCTTCTCGCCTTTCTCCTTGGAATTTATCCTCAGAGTCTTTGTATCATAAGCCTTCGTCAGGAGGAAAAATCCAGACATAAAATAGGTGTCTACGAAGTATATGCATGGTGTTATGTAAGGCGTTAGTTAAAGTTTTTTTCTCTCTCTCGTAAATTCTATTTGTGTAAAGATAAAAAAATCTAATTTATTTTTTATAATTTATTTTCAGTGCGCCTCCTTCTCGAATCGGGCGTCAATCCCGACGTGGCAAATGAAGACGGTCTCACAGCACTGCACCAGGTAAGTCGATTGAAATATATGTACCCTTTCCATAACCCTCTACACACTTCATCATCATTGTCAAGAAGATATTTTTGCATACGAACAAAGTTTTTAGTAGGTATATATCTAAAAGTAGGACGAGCTACCTCTTTTGAAAGAAGTAATTGTATATATGACCGACATGACATTGCTGGCACACGAGGAACGTTTCTTGCTTGTTAAGAAAAAATTGAGATTTTAGGGAAAATAATAAGTTTTTACACCCGACACACACGCGAAATTGGGTAAGCATTCATTTAACGAAAAAATCCAGCCATTGTGCTTACTCTGCAAAACTGAAGACACACGAGCACACTCACGTCACCAACGTCTTAAATCTTCATTCATTTTTATCCCTTTGGTCTTACAAAAAATCCTCTACATTGCTCCAGAAATACAGCTTTTTATGGAAAAGGTTGTGTGCGAACATGTACATGTCTCAATGAACTCAACGTGCCTGTGCATCCGTGTGACTGGCTGCTCTCCAGTTTTCGCCTGTCATTTCTGTTCATTAATTTGAGGGTCATTACCGAAACTCGTGTACGTGCCTAATAATAAAATATTATGAAAAACTACTCCATTCACACTAACGTTGTGCACAAAGTATACATGCATTTACCACAAGGATAAATCGGTAAAACAATTATTTTTGAACACCCACAAGTTCTGGTCGTGTGAAAATACATGCTTTATGTATGTAGATATAATTTATGTACTGTCATCTTACAAATATTAATATGGCGATATAATATTTCCGCACTTCACATTGCACATGGCGAAGCAATAAAGATGCTCTATCTCTCTACTTTTACTCCTCGTGTTCCCCATCATTATGGGCCATTCATTCATCCATTAATTTCTTTCACTCACTTCGTCTTTCACCGCCATCCACCACCACTTCCACCGGCGCAGTTTAGTTTATGTATATGTGCCTGCCTACAAACAACGTACGTGATCCCGCTGTGCCCTTTTTACTTTGTTCTCTTCCCTCTTTGTATAATAACAGCATACATTGAAAGCAACAACGGCTACACAAGAGGATCGAGTTAATTTTCCCAATGCGTCTCACGTTGATTTCAGCGGTTTGTTGGTGGGTCGGGGTCACACTTTGCTTTCACTAAGCAAAATCTGTCCGTCTAGTGTGGCCTAGACGGTCTAATGGGTAACATAAGTGTGAAAACTATCTGTGTACATTCACACAAACATAATATGTATGCTAAGGTGAACATGTACGTCAGTATTTTAGAGATGATATTACATCTCATTGATGCCCATTCACACCGTCATTTTATAATCGTCAATGAGCCGTGAGTTGTTAATAAAAGTTGCGCCTTCTTAGCCTCTTTTGAAACAGCAGTAGATTTCAGGAATACGTACAGGGAAAATTACCCGAACAGAAATGATGATGGGTGTTCTCATTTTGTCGTATGATGAAATGAAATGAGACAGTAAAAACATGAATCATTTTCATTATATTTCGCTTTTTCCTTCATTAAAGGCTTTCATTTTCAACAAGAAGCGAGGATTTGGTCATGATAACGACGTACGAGCTCATATAAATTGCAATACGAACAGCGTTATTATTTTGCGCAGCTGGAAAGGAAATACAAGCGCGGGTATATAAGTAAAGCTTGAAAATGAAAATGAGGAGTTGATAGGCTCAATTAATTCCGAAATGACAGGAAACGAGAAACCTGCTACTATATTGGCGGGGTAGGTGATAGGGAAACGTAGTTTTCCGAAGCAAACTTGAGCTGAGAAAGTGTATACCTATTTTAACATGACTATAAGTATACCATTTTAATGATAAGGAAAAAAACTAAAGAGAAGTTACGAATCCAAGGGTATACACTTTCTACGTTTATAATATTCTTTCGACGTTCCCCAAGGCAGTAAGATGCACATGTGTCGTAAGTCGTGGCTAGAACAACATTTAAAACAGTAAGAAGATGAAAAGTGGAGGTGAAAGGCTGTGACGGGCGAGAAAGCATGAATATTTGATTAGTAGTTCTGGTGGGTGTTTATTATGCAAAGAATCCCTACGTAAATATTTTATCTCTAACCTATTTATCGTTTCATCATTGACGAGAACATGAATCGGCAGCTGACGGATTTACGTCAAGCGTCTTAAGGAGCTACAGTGTAATAATATCTTGCTAAGCTTATGTAAATGGCATACCTTACAATTATACTTTGCTACTCATATTATGTATGTATGTGTTTGCAAATATCTACCAAGAGAAAATAAAACAGTTATCTGTAACTCTATTCCTTTCTAATTAACGCTTTGACTGGCGTCCTTGACTGTTTATGACATGAGCAAGTAATTAAATTTTTGCGCTAGTTTAGATTTTGCCAAGGAAAATCTTTAATTTCCTTTCTGAGGTCAAGATACATCCATGAGACGGTTCTAGCTTTGAAGCTGACGGTTGTTGTGTACAAAATTTGAGTTTATATATTTGTGAGAAATTGTAAACAAAATCAAGAGTGAAAAATTATATTTTCCAATCAGATAAACTGCGATTCCTGTATTTTATGACGTCTTGGGTATACTTTAGTAATGGTTCAGAGGAGAAGTGAAAGTGCGGTTCCTTACGGCTTTCCGCCGCTCTTGTAAGAAAATGTGTTAGTATGATCTGATAATACGGAAATGAATTTCTTCCAACGGACTGCTCACATACTTATGTAACTAGGAAGTATATCGACAAGGCTTCGGGTTGTTATCGTAAACTACTATATTGGGAGAAAAGAGGCGTGTATAAAGAAAGAATGATCAATTATTCATTGCATGTGCTTTTTTTAAGCTTGTATATACGATACGATGATGACGTTCCACGATATAACTCTTTCATTTTATCTGTTCTTGTCTTTTGGGAATTGATTACAGCCAGTAGCAGCTACTATTTCACTGTACATGTTTGGAATTCTTAATTACATCGAGCTATACAATAAATACAGTCAAGAAGCTTCTACCAATGGAATGTGCGATGCTATTAAATAATATGGATGTAGGTATATGAGGGTAATTACATAATATTTTGTTATTTGAAAACGTGTAGAGTATATGTATGTAGTTATACAATAAGTGCTACTTTTATATTTTTCTATTAGATTGTATACCTACAGGCTTTTCTAGTAATCCTGTGAACGCCCCGACAAATTTTATGGGGTTATATAAATGTAGTTATTTTGGATTAAAAGAAACTTTCAAGATAGAAAAGGCCACACAAGATGAAAATAAAAAGAAAGTACATCTACTAAACGAAGATGAAAAAAAATAAACGAAGTGGTCTGCGTGACTGACTGCCAACTGCTACCTCCTTCCGAAAATGAATTTTCTACAAATGTGTGGAAGCTCATATATGATTGTATATTATTGCGTTCCACTTTTATTTTCTACTATCTTTTCATTTTTATTTGTTAGTTTTCCTACTACTGCGACTACTTATTTAGCGACCACTAAGGTTATCCTGTTCAAGTTAAAATAAAACGCAATTCTCACTTGTGTGGATGGCGTGTTTAGTACAAAAAAAACTAGACTATTTTTCTATTATATTACAGAATAATATTACATTAGAGACGGACTGGAGCTCTTTTTTTCCATTTTGTTGTGAACTTGTGCCAATAAACCTAATTTCTCTATCTTTCTTTGTATATTCTTCACCATGGGCCATCGCAGCATCCCGAATGTTCCCTTTTACTGTCATATAAACAGTTATAGTGTCCCAGATGTACAGACAACCATAAACATCATCACCGTCATCATCATAATTTTATCCACATCCACTACTACTGCCCAAAAGCAGCTATTTCTATTTTATCTTAAAATTTTCATTCATTGGGCAACCCCATCAACCTATGCACATATAACTTTTATGTAATTTTAACGGTCCAGACAAAAGAAAGCATATCATACTAGAGTTTTTTTTATATTACATTGCATGTTTTGTGGGAGTGTTGAATAGTCAAGTCTCTTTTCAACCATTTTTTTCTACTCACAAATGACAATAGAACACCGTTTCATCCACATTGTTTGGTATAAAGCATGTTTAGATAGCATGCGTGGATCACTGGAATGTGCTTACATATAAATATTATATAAAAATGTATATTTTATTTTATGTTGATAAAAGCTCTTTGCTGAAGGTAATTGAGAGAAAATATTAATCATGAAAGGTATATATTGTTGTTACGTATTACATAGCTGACACATAACTGGTCTGGACCAGTCGAGACTCTTTCTCTTCTTATTTGTTACCTAATATTGGAAATTACTACATTCTTGACACCCACCAACAGGCCAAACACCGCCAACGGCAACCCTTTCAACACATACCAATATATTTTCTCTCCCTCCAGTTATGTAAAGGGTCGAGATTTAGGTATTAGAATCATTCAGTAAACTGGAAGAATGAAAGGAAACGACGTTTTGGAAAATAATCATAAATTTCTCATTTTATATGTATTATGTGCTATATTGTGGTTAAAACTAGAAACGCGTATCTACTCTGTTGGGTTCTGTGGCGAAATATAGAAGAGATGAGGAATGAGTTTGGTTCTAGAGAGATAGATAAATAGTTTTAATATTTTGGTCGTGGTTTATTGGTTCTTGCGGCTAGTTCTTCGTTCATTTTCCTATTTCGAAACCTTAAATCATCTGCTGGGAAAATGTCCGTAATAATAAAAACGACCGAGGGAAGTGAAGTGAGGAATGAATGATAAAAGTGGGACACTCGAAACCTCACAGCGTTCACTGCGTTAGTTAACGTTAGTATGCTGTCATCATTACATATATATTGGAACCAATGCAAAATCTGTGTAAATAATTCTTGATATTCAAATAATACCGTAGGCAACTCCTTTTATCAACCACTACGGTATCCCTTTAAAATCTGAGCCAAATAACGAAATGAATGGAGAACGATGAGTTATTACGGGCAAACTAGCACACTATATACGATGCCATATTATTTTCATGGCTGCTCACCATACCGCAGCAGAGTCCTGTTCCACCTCATGATTTTCCTCTCATTTTTTTATTTCTCCCCGAATTTATAATATATAGGAAGAAGATCTTTAAATTGCACTTTTCTATTTTCTTTTCTCTGGTGAATACTTTACTGGATATTTCCTATTTGTCGTCTTTCCCTTGTATACCTATTCTCCTCTCCAAGAAATAAAAGGAAGATCGATATTAGAATGCAAAAGCTCCTTTGCTTTTATGCTTGATTGGCAAAGAAATCTAGCCCATTATTTTCGAGAAAAAAAAGAGATGAGATGAAGAGAAAAAGACAAAAGCTAAAGTTACTGAAGTAAGGGGAAAGTGTGCTTTGGTGAAAGCAAATAAGAAACAGCCCAAATCGTACATATACCGTGAAAATTTAATATCTTTCCTTGGCGTCGCTACATTTGCTGCTGCTGCTGCTCTATCCCCGTGTAGGAAAAAAGGCTTTGTTTGTAGTTGACTTGCACAATCATATTATCGAGTAGTTTTCCTGTTTGTCGACTGCTGCTGGAAGACAATCTACATTTTCCTTGTTAGTTTTTTCCTCCTGTAACTGAATCACTTTTACTGGCAAAACTTTTTTATTATTATATTCAGCGACACCATTGCTGATTACCTATAAGTACACTGTCGGTGTGACTTTGGTGAATCTGTTGTGTAAAAATGGTAGACTAGTTGCTCCATAAGATTCGCCAAAAAAAATTCGGGTAAAATGGAAATCTGCTGATCTACTTTTTCTCTATCAGCATCACCATCGTCCTTTTTCTACAACAACAACAGTAGTAGCAAACAACATCCTGGCTTGTCCTCGGCTGAATGATAAAATAGATTCTTCTCGTGTTGTGTGAAAGCGCTGCTAAAAAAGGTTTCAGTGTAGTCAACTTGATTTTTTTTCACCCTTGTATATTGGTCGACACAGAGCGTCAGCTTTCACAGGATCTAGCTCATCATCGTAAAAGTAGCTATATGTATAGGTATACATAGGTACACATAGACATACACACGTCGTGTGCAAGTAAACGTGGGAGAAATGGAATAGAAAGTTCATTTTATCTTGTCCCTACATATACTACTTATAAGACTACCTCTAAATGCAATTTTGGTTTGGGTAATACCAACTAAATCTCATATGCATAAATAGGAAGTCTAGGTGGGTATTCAAGAAACTTTGATCTTTCTTTTCCTCCGCTCATAAGTCACCAAGTGTTCTTGACAGGAGCGTATTCGCATATTGGTTTGTTGTGATTCTAGTGACTGCAAAACTTTTCCCTAGGTACTTATTGCTTATTGGTGCACCATTGTGTGCGCCCGTCTTGGGTGGTATTGACTATGGACTTTCGTTGTCTTTTGTTAGTAGCTTTTTTGAGTCTTACTTATTGGATTTCTCATTTTTTACACTTGTCGTGTACTCAAATAAGTGAACTTGCATACAAGCTCGGTATTTTACTATTATTAACTTTACTTTTTTACATGTTGGACTTGGAGACGAGTAAGGAATGCTAATAATAATTCACTTTGGCGGTTCCATATTTTGTTGAATATTCCAAAAATAGAAGTCAAGAATATTGCTAGTTATCTAAAATTGATTCAGCTGGTTACATAATATGTAATTCACTTCCATTCACTATAGTCTGTTTTATTTCATCATTTTTATGTTTCCTGTTGATGCCCTTGTTGTAACAGTTTGAGCAGTTAACCACCCCACAGTTTTCCCTGATGGATCAACCTTCAATGGAACAGGATGACTCGGAGAATAAATAGATTGAATAAATACATGGCATGAATGCGAAACACTGATGCATAATTGGCTTGAGTGTACAAATGGAAAACGTGATGGGAAAATATTTGGAGTTAATAGCTAATAATGTCAGTCGGAGGAGTTCCTTTCATAAAATTCCTAAATGGAGAAGCTAGAAAATGCCGTCTTTTTTGTAAAGAAGACACCAACTACATTCTATATTTTTAATGAGAAAATCGGATAACTTTCTTTTTACTCTTTGTTAGGTTGACAAAGTAGTTATCTACTCAAAATGTAAAAGTGAAAGAAGGGAAGATTTAGTCAGACGGATGTTTAATGTAGTAATTTGTAGATGTGTTCTAAATATATAGTAAACTTGCTCAGCATGTGTAGACAAAGTGGTGGATATTTATAAGTACCAAAATAGATGCAAGGTGATATCGTGATTTTAAACGACTCAAATTACATGAAAATGTAAGATGAAGGAAGAAAACCTCTGGGAAAAGGAACGGGACTCTCGAAATAAATCCGCTTGACTGGGCTGAAAAAGAGTGACTGTCTTATATTGCCTAAATCTTGAGTTTATTCTGGAGAAAGCAGAGCACTTGCTTTTCTACCTTATTATGAGAACTGGCTAGAATTACATGGAAGAACGTTGAGGACATCAAAGCAAAAGCGGAATATTATTACATATAGAATACACAACACGAGATGACTTTGCTTTCTCTTTGATTTCGTTGGCAGCAGCTTTTCATGAAATAGAAGGTATTTTGAATGATACTTGAGGCCAGCCAACGTCAATTACTTTCGCTATAAGTAAGCCAAGCTTATATAATTTCTGGCGTCAGCTAAATTCGCAGTAGGCCAGGATGGGGGAAAGAAAGCAAATTATTACAATTTTCACACATTGTCTTAGCTTACATATTTGTCTCCTTCTTTGTTTTAACTTCCTTTCTTCCTTTGTAATATGGCATTTCATTAATATTGATGACTTCCGGGTACTCTGATTACATAGAGTACTTTGTTGGTTACATGTTTTGAAATGGTGCTAAAAATATAAAAGAGTGTGGAGAAAGTTATGTACTGCCGTTATGAGTCTTAATTTACAGTTTCTCCTTTTAAAAAATAATCCTTTACTTCCTGTTCTTTGTTCAGATCAGAGAAATATTTTAAGTATTTTATTTTGATAATTTATTATAAATAAGTGGGTTCAACTCAGGTCATTGTATTGTATTGAACGATTTTATCAAAATATATACATTATATCAACATACTTTCAGATTTTTAAAGTACTCGTTAAACTAATTAAATAGTTTATTTTGTATGTATTTATTTTGTTTACCAGTCGCAAGTGTACAGACCTCGTTTAGTTTTAATTTACTACGCTTGCCTATTTACATTTAAGCGTGCTTTCACTTTATCTATTACGTTGTTGATGGAATAGATTTACATATTATGAGCGACCTGGCGAAGTGGGTTTTGAAACAAAGTTCTAAATGAAAGTCAAGTGTCGAAAGGCCTTTGGTGAGAATCTTTGGATTTTGCAACAAAAGGGTCTTTGCAACGGAACGAAACATAAAGGAAATAAAACAGTAGGGCTCTCATATATTTAAATCCGTAGACATTAGAAAAGCTGTTTATCGTTGGAACCGTTCCATAACATCCCATCCTAGAAAGTTCCTCGCTTGTAAACATTTTTAGTGAATTGAGTGTTTTCATTAGAAAGTCATACTGCGTACACACAGCGATACACAAACTTGCCCACGAGAAAGCAAAGTCGGCGTTATTTATATTATTTGTTTCAAAAACAAAGGTGAATGAGCATAAAGTAATAGAAAGGGCATGACTTCATGTGGTGGTGGCGGTGAGTGACTGTCACTGCTACGGATGTATTTCAATTACTTAAACGTAATGATCTTGTGTAAGATGAGATACTGTATATACGTCTAAAGTTAAATGAATACTGGGCTTTTTGTCAAGTAGGGCGTATTATGCTATGTTAGGACAGATATACTCTCTCTCCTCTGATGAAAAGAGCACACATACAAAACTATTTTTCTATAGTTTTATAGTTCATTCAACTTGACGTTCCTGGCAAGTGATTAAGTGAAATGTGTAGATGTATAGCATATATATTCTGTATGAAGAGTTGTGCTGGCAAGTAAGATTAATTATATTACACACAGCGACCGACCATACAGTACATGGCGCTCCATGAAGCTCACTTGGAGTGAAACGTAAACAATGTGCACAATAGTCAAGTGAGACGACCCAGGAGAAAAGGCATCACCACTATAGAACTGGCGTTTGGGTCTATGCAAACTTGAATAACATGACTTGGACTATGAACTATGAGCCAAAATGACTGCGTGGCGAGAGTGAATTAAAGAGATTACGATTCGTAAATGTGCACATTACATACATACCACACTTGGAGTTGCGCATTATAAACTGTACATACACACTATGGAAAATGGAACAATAGCTTTCTACTTTCACTTCAACAAACAAAAATATTTACTTTACCGCTTAAAGGCTGGCGGTGAATCTACTACATGGCTTTGTTGGAAACTTCAATTTTGAAGGGAAAGGGTAAAGTTCTATTGCGAAAATAGCTTTTAAGTGAGGCGTAATGCAATAAAAACAAAACTTGATTACTCCATGTCAGTCCTTCATTGAGATAAAACAATCTTTATCCAAGATTAATGATTGTTTTTAACTCATTAAATTTAAGTATTTCCCAAGTCATATTTATATAACAAAGAGTGTAGCTTATTGGATATGTGGGCTAAAAATAAGTTTCATTTGTTTAATATCATGTTATTGTAATCTTCTACAAGTTCACATGTCGAGTCAACGATTCCATTTAACTTTACCAAGATAGAGATGGACGGTTCCATCCTAAATCTCTGCGAGATGGATTTCGTTTATTTAGCTTTTATGGATCGTGTGGAGCTTACATTGATTAATTACAAGTTACATAACCTCGGACTACATTTTATGACTTCCTTGAGCAAAACATTTAATTAAAGTCTGTATAATTACAAAAGCTCCACTTTACCTCCAATTACAAGTGCATGCCCTGTTTGAGATAACAAAATCTTATCAATCTTCTTCCCTCTTCTGCGATTGCTGTGGGCGATGTGCCTTTGAATGAAGAAGATGTGTGCACATTTGCTATCTTGCTTGTTGCCTTGTCATGTGTGGCTAGTTTGCCATTTGCCCTACTCAAATTCTACGAAACTGGTTAGAAGAAAGCTTTCAAACTTCTCCATTTCATCTCACGTCTTCAGACTTTAGGCTTAAGTACTTTTCTCATGGAATGATAAAGGACTACTTTTTTAGGGAAAATGTATAACGCACACAGTTAGTGATCCCTACGCCTTCGCTCGTGGTTTCATTATTACTTTACTCCAGTTTCGAAGTGCACTTGAACTACGTCTTTGATAAAAGGGTGCATAATGGAGAATACTAATAGAGAAGTTCAAACCAATACTCTCAAATGAACAGCATATAGAAACATAATAAGAGTAATTTCTAAAGTATAAAATTCAACCTAAAGCACTCTGACGACATGGAATGTCAATGATGATTTGGTTGGTTCCCCATACACGCACATTTAGTGCTTTTAATTATTACTATGAAAAATTATATTTATACATTATTATATCTTTGTACAAGTTCTATTTACTTTCTTCAATTAATTAAGGGAAGTAGTATGGATAAGTGATTAGCAATTACTTTGAATGTATATTCATTTCCAACATATTTACATTGCCTACCTTATCATATAAGTTTAGCAACTCTACCACGAGTGTAAAATAAACAAACATTTTTTCTGAGAAACTGCTCAGCCCACTGCACTACAAAAGCGTAATAAATGTCGCCAAATAGATAAATACAAGCCATCACCAGCTCGTCACTCGCCCGAAAATCCTACCGGTTTTGACTAGCTTACTTTAGCTTGATCTCAGAGCTTTTCATTTCATTTGATTCAAATAAAAGACAGATTTACTTACCTACCTACATCATAGAGAATGAGATAAAAATATACTATATTGATCCAAGCTTAAGCATCCTTTTAATTACCAAAATGTTTTCATTAAGCGTGTCATTCCTTCCCTAACTAATTACTAAAGTGGAACGTTCCCTGTTTAATTTAATCCCATTTGTCAGAGGTAGAATTTAGAGCTCAATTTCTACGAAACAATCTAGAGACTCCTTTTAAGTTAAAAAAAACTTAACAGGGCAATGACAATTTATAATGGAAAAGCCCTTTGAATATTTTCTTTTTGAAATTTTTAATACTGTCTCAAGCTGTACCCCAAAACACGCTAGAATGAAAAAGAGCACTAACTTTGCGTGATGACTTTTTAAAGTCATAAAATGTTGGTAAAATCAACCAGATAAATAGAGAACAGGAAAAGTTTGTGAGTACTTTAACAAAAAAGACTTTCCTAATTTTCTTGTTTTTCAAAGGAAAAGTAAAGTATCAAAAATTCCATTCTCCTTTCCTCTGAATAGCACTCGGTACATTCCTGTGGTTGCAGTATACAAGGTGATCTGATAAATAAATTTCAAGGCACGACAAGGCAAGTAGTAATGGACTTGTAGCGCTTTGTTGCAAAGAATGATGCAGGGTGAAAGGCTAGCTTTATTGAACTTTCAGGTGGCATGTGTGCGTGTGTTTTTAATTAAAACTTGTGGTTTAATTCTCTTCATGATGAATCCGAAGCATGAATTCACTTAACTTTATTTTGCTCTTTGTGTTTTACAGGGGTGCAAATCTGCTGGCCGTAAACGCTGAAGGTAATATGAGCTACAAGATATAATAAAAATTTATTTTTCTGTTCACGGATAATAAATTGATAATGTTATCTATAATAATTTATATTTTTTTATGTTTTAGGGAATATGGCGTATGATATAACGGATGAAGGTAAAAATAATAAATGAATAATACATAAATAGACATAATAATAAATAGAATAATAAATAAATAGACATAATAATAAATAGAATAATAAATAAATAGAATAGCATGGAAGGTTAGAATATAGATAGGTTAAAGTCAAAGGATAGAAAACGGAAGCTAATTGCCCATTTGAGCTGGTCTCTTCCTCTTATTTAAGAAGAGATCACACGCTAGGTAACCTTCAAGCTTTTTCCTAATTTCCATTTTTCCACCAAAGTGTGATGAAAGTAGTTTACTATGTGGTCGCTAATTGCTTATTTCGCCACATTTCCTCAGTAAAATGACTTACGTAAATGAATCTATATAGATAGTATGTACTGGATTGCTACACTGGCTTGGTGAGTGTGAAGGATCTGAAATGCTTCTTCAGTTTATGTAAGCGCTCACACTCGAATAGGTAAGGCTTTAGTTGATAGAAAAAGAGTGAATCCAATTCACTTGTCCAAGTTTGTCCTCGATTCAGTCCTTCACGTCAGAGAATGCCGCGATAGTTATCTGTTATGCAGGAGAGAGAAACCAAACAACCTTCCAACCGTGTTAAAGGATAGAAAAGGGAAATTCCACTTTTACTACCACACCATGTCATCCAGTTGACTTTTCTCATTTAAACGAAAAAAGCAGCAGGATTCTTATAGCAGCAGTGCTTACTGAAGTGTATTACAGAGTTTTTACTTTGTAGGAGGACTGTTTAGCCTTTGAGTAATAGGAGAAGAAAGTAGACTGAGCGTGCATCAATGAAAATAAGAGGAATTTAGCTAGAAAAAATGTTTTGTTAGGGGACTTCTCGGTGGGATTGGGGCAGACTTCATTCAAAATGTCATTTACTGATAATTTGCAGAGGTAACCCTGGACTATATCGAGTCGGAGATGGCAAAGCGTGGTGTGACACAAGAGCTAATAGAGGAGATTCGAGCTTTGCCAGAAACCAAGATGCTTCAGGATATTCAGCGTGTTCATGCTCAGGGTGGCGATCTCGAGTCTCGCGATGTGGACGGAGCAACTCCGGTAAGCCACTCTTGCAAAAAAAAACATGCATATGGTAGCGACAATTTTATGTTTCCACGCCTTATCATAAACAAGGGAGGATTTGGAAAGTATGTGCCACTTTGAGTAATTAATTTCTACAGAGCATTGATTTCTCCCAAATTTACGCTTTTTATAAGTGCTGGTATTATCAAAGTTAAATACAAAGTATCAAAGTATTACCAAAACCAAACAGAGAGAAAATGAGTGAAAGAGAGAGACGTCATGCCACTAGCATGAACTATTTATTATTGTACCTACACGTAAAGTACTGGCATTCTAATCCTAAACATTGGAGTCTGCTTCTATTTTGATCCTGTCTGTACACAGATCCGATGCTGGCACGTTTAATACAATATAGTACTATGATAAACTTTCATTTTGCCAGGAGTTGTGACAGATCATAATGGATTTCTTATCCGTTTTACGTTGTCCAGTAGAGAAGACATCTAGTTGGCAAGAACATCTGCCTTTATTCCACTATGGTCGTTAGTATTGAATTGAAACAGAAACAAATATTTACCTGTTCATATAAAATACGTGCTTTTCTTTACCATACTTGGTTATTCGTATGTATAGAAAAACAGGGATGGCCCCACTGATTCGACCAAGGGGGTGTGAGTAGTTTTGAACTACAAATTTTTATTTTGAAGCCTACTTTAAAAATTATGGCGTATTTATATTTGTTATCTATCATAAATTTTAGGCCTGCATGAACCAGTACATTGTCGGTCAATTGTTGGATAAAATTGTCCAAGCCCAAAACTACTGACACCCCTTTGTCGAATCTGCCCAGAAATATCTCAAACTTTGGGAATTTGTCGTATCATAAAGGAAACTATTTATTGATTTTCCATTTTTCCATTATGGCATGAATTGTTATGCAAAGTGAAAGTATATAGCACTAATAAATATGATGTTACACTGGAAATATTGTAATGCATGCCATTTTATTACAGTCCACGTTATTCCTCTAGCTATCATACTCTAAACGCTAGTCTAGAGTTAACAAGTTTCTTGTTGAAACAATATATAGTTAAGCATACAACACCATGTAACTTGTGTGAAACAAAAGATGCGTGTGTGGTTCAGGAGTAATGCTCGCCCATTAAAGTTATGATGTGCGGTAGATGATTAGAATAAATGTAAATTAGTTTTAACATCATTTACTTCATTTTTGTGGTCTCTATACAGCCTGTAACATTTTCAGCCCACGGCTTTCTTCTATTTTATTCACAAGGGAAATTTGAACGGTATATATAGTAGGCTTCCGTTGATTTGTAAATATAAGTGAGTGCAGCAAAAAGGAACATATTTCAAATGCCTCAAAATTAGACCAAAGCACATATACACGAGTACAAAATGCATAAAATGTAAAGTAAAAGGGCTTACAAAATTCTCTATTCCAGTAGCTATATTACACACCCGTTGTCCTACTTTCACCGATGATACAAAAACTGAATAAAAAAACTAATGTTGACTTTTAGTTTCTCCTTCCATACAAACGACGATGATTACGGCAAATTTCTCAAGTGTCTCGTTTTCGTCAAGTATGAACCCACAGAAAATACAGGATATCAAATGGCTTGAAGGGACGTCTTTGTCAACCTACCCGGCTCCGCTCAAGAGTCCTTTTACTTTTTTACTTTTACCCAGTTTTTCGAAAATTATTCTGCTATTCGCACATTTAAAGCGGTAGCTCTTGTATAAAAGGTATACATGAAAGCTTTAGCACTGAAAAGTTCCACTTGGGTTTGAATAATCATGCAAATTTTTAGTCCCATCCTTTTAGACAGTTTTATATCAGTAGAGAGGAAAAGAGGAAGGACACTTGATTCATTTTGGAGAAGAACGAAGAACTCTATCTCATACATGAAGAATCAAGAAACTATATAGTATATGTATATCCAGTTGACGTGAACCATTGCCTATAAACATCATTGGCGTGCTTGAAATGAAATGTACCTTGGTATTGCTTCTTAAGGTTCCACTATCCTTCTTTTTGTTTGCATTCAAACTTTTGGGCGACTAATGTTTTACAGAAAGTGACAGGTTAGGAAGTGAAATTCTCTCTCCCCCTCTCTCACAACCAAAAGTTCACAAAACAAATAATATCATTTGGGAACATTCGTCCCATTCCTGTCCCCTGTTTCTACTTTATTGGTACATATTTGTCATTAAGAAGGAGTGCCTCTCTGCAGCTATCAGTGGCACATTTTGTATGTAATAAATGAGTCTAAAGCATAGAATAAGCTATATTATAGGGACAGCATATAAATGTATAAACATTCATCTTATGCATTTATAACGTTTGGGAATTTGTTGATCTACACCGAAAATACTTTCCCAAGTGGCATCCTATAATGATGTATGCTTATTAGTATGAGGTGAACCGAAGGGAAGCCGTGCAAAGACACATGTTTGTTTGCTTCTATATTCTGTTGGTGCCCTTGAAAAAAGTACTTCAACCTGAAAGAGAACGTGGACGAAATGTTAAAGACGACAAAGAAACAAAAAAGAGCACGCAAAAGAATATAGCGGAATCGGTATTTTTTCCAAGAAAATTATTTTCCTCGACTCTCTTCTTTCCTCCGTTAAGGCAATGTTATAAGTTATTATTGTTTAGCCTACAAAATGAATTACATTTTCCTTGGAGTTTTCTAACTCATTTTTCTTTTCTGTTTTCTCCTTCCTCGCAGCTTCATATTGCATCCGCCAATGGATACTATCGTGCAGCCGAGTTCCTTTTGGATAACCATGCAGCAACAGACGTTCAGGATAAAGACTTCTGGCAGCCTATTCATGCAGCAGCCTGTTGGGGCCATGTAAGTAAACATAAAATGTATATGAAGGAATGTCTATGTCAAGTGTACCCAAAAAACCAAAAAAGAAATGGATAATAGATACATATAATTAGGTAGGTACATATACCTGTCAAACGGTGGCTGTATGTGTGGAGATATCTAGCCACACCGACCGACCCTCCAGCAAAATGTTAAAGTAAATGTCAAAGACGAATAGGTATACCAAAACCAAACTTTCTGAAATATAATTACTGGAGAAATTATATTGAAAAAGTTTATTATATCAGAAGAAATTTCTACCACCGTCAGTTTACCGTCATCAGTCATCAACAGGCTTCCGTTTACCAATTCTGTCTCCTTGATTTATAATTCACCAAGGACTCGTAATACGTCAAATGTCACTAGTTTTTCATTTCACTTACTTAATTTTCCTTTTTGGACACACTTATCTATCATGTGGAAGGACTTGTGTCACATTATCGTTTTTTATGGTCACAAAACTAATCACTCCAGACACAGTCATTCCTCCACATGCCTGTAAGGTTACCAGCAGAGTTAGTCAACCCATGAAACATTTCATGCTGTGAACTTTCCCCATACAAGTTTCTGATATTTACTACTTACTTCCTGACAGTTTTTTCTAAATGAAAGCGAAGCCCCAGAGGTTTAACATGAACCGATCCTGGATGAGAGAAAAATACATTATATTGTACTTTATATCCAACTGGCTTATAATTAAATTACAAAAGAAAGTTGTGAAAGATTATTTTGGGAGAGGAATTACTAGAGGATACTAGCTATTTCGCGTCCTAAAAAAGGATAAAACAACAGCATAACATTATAATCATCAGAATATTCCATTTGGGTGACATATATTATTGTATTTTGCATGAGGGCTGTCAGAGAGCAATAATTAGTAAGAGTACTTATACGAGTGAAAGTTCAACTGGAAAAAAGTGATCCCGGAAATGAAGAAAAGAACTCGACGGGAATACCAAGAAAGCACAGGAAAGGGTTTGAAGGAGCAAGGAAAAGCCAAACTGTCAGTTTGAATAATTTTTTTTGTCTTTCCCTTGATATTGTTGAATGACAGACATTAACTAAGAACAACAAGAGCAAGGAGAGAGGAGCGTCATGTCATGAACGTGTATGCTACTTATGCTACTCAACATTAAGTATTATCCTTTTCTCATGAAGACGTTCATGCAAGTAGCAGTTTTTGTGCCTTTTTTCTCCAGAGAAAACTTAATCCGTGACCATTATACTTGGAGAAAAATATGACGGCAGGGGTGGCGGATAACGAAAAACATTTTTGGTTGGCGAAATCCGTTTTTCATGGTTGACGGTGGTGGGGGTAGCAGAAGGGAAATATAGACATTAAGAAATTATATAGATTATGGCTTTACTATTGTCTATAGGAGGCAAGATAAATGAATGTGTAATAGTTGAAGCTCAACTCAACATGCTTCCATTTTTATGACTTTTCCCTTTCCTCTCTTGTTTTTCATGCTTGAACAGCTGGACGTGCTGGAATTGCTGGTTCAGAACGGAGCCGACTTGGATGCGAGAACAAAGAATAATGAGACTCCATATGGTAAGTATCATAATATGTAAATGTTATTACATACACTGTGTATTATATTATTGTTGTAATAAAAAAACTGGAGAAAACTGTGGCTAAAATGTTATGTTATGCAGCTGCGAGTGTTTGCCAGGTTAAGATGCGTCGCAATTGATTGGCGAATTTTCCATGTTTCCATATTTTATGATGGCCTGACGGCTCATGGCGTGATGACTCTTACGCGAATATTGTATCCAATATTCTGCGTGCTAACGTGGGTTTACATATTATTCTCTTAAAGCGTTTTTGCGGTGATGAACCGTAAATTAAATTGGTAGTATAAAACAAACAAAAAAGTTTTCATCTATGCCACGTGTGCGAAATCTGGTAAAATACTTCCATCCAAATTTACTAGGCTCAAGTAAGTTATTATTTTTTGTCAGGGTTCAGGCAATCAATCATTTATATAAACAAACTTTCCCTTCCGTAGAATTCTTGAGCATTAGGACCACCTATTGCATTTCCACGATGGATATATGGAATGTATTGCAATTGCAATGCAGAACAGAATACTGTTTTCCGTCCATGCATACGCTTACTTGCAAAACTATGGCTCAACTTCATGAAGCTACCTTTGCAAGTAACGGTAACTTTGCTATTAGTCAATAGTTTTATAGAATAAGATCAATCTTGCATGGCGTCACAAGCAATTGTCCATGAGTTCAGTTTAACTATATATAAAGCGTTATCAAATATTAATGGAATATTGATTTTTCCTTAATAGCAAACTAGTCAAGACATTTTTGCTCACATTGTTTATGTACTGGATTTTAAGTAAAAACGTATTTCCAGTACAAACGTAGGGTTTTAATATTTTATTGTGATTTAGCCACTTTTACCAATTTCTGCCTATTCAGTTTGGAAGCCTGTTAGAAGCTTATTTCGTTTTCTTGGCTAAAAGATAAAAGTGAAAAGAGAAAGATTTCAATCATTTTCTCCAAAACCTTAGGAAAACAACAAAGTGAAAAAGTTTCTTAATGAAAATGTCTAAGACTCAGACTATAAGTTGGAGATATTTTTGTTTCTTTCTTGGAATTTTCCCAGACACATCCTATGTACTATATTTGACTCTGCTCCAACCAAAATTTTGCCGAGAATGAAGATGGCCAGGGTTTGCTGCAGAAAGGAGGATTGATGAGTTTGAGTAGGAAAATCCTCTGAAGCATATTTGATCAATCTAATAAGATCGTATCATATTATTAGCTTGCTGTAGGAGTGTAAGACCCGTTACGGATTCCAGCTTATAGACCTATACCAACCTTTTTTTTGGTCTTTTCTTCTTTGAAACAAGTTGTCAGTATACATTGTCACGCTCAAGATTAGCTTTAAATTTGAACAGACGGTTCGAGTCTTATGAATTGTAGTGCAGACCTTGAAATATTGACTGCCTTCTTACCCGCCTACATACCATGTCCTAATATACATGTAGAAAAAGTGTTTAAAAATGCTGATGCGATAAACAAAAGCATAATGTCTTTATCTATCAACGCGGTGGCCATATGTTGACTAGTAGTTCTGTCAGAGGACAAAGTGGCCTTTCTTAGAGAAAGAAACGCATTACATTATATGAGTATGTAAATGCTGATGTTACGAAATTCATGATAACTTATATAGAAATTATGCAAGCTAAGCAGTTAGTATTAGAGAAAAAAGTCAAAGATGGTCTGGCATCTTTCTGGACTACTTATACGGCATCCTTGTTAGTAATAGAATTGAACAATTTCAAATTGCATCCATTATGAACTTCCATCGATCCACTCACCTACTTTTCACCACAACCTCGTTTTCATCAGGTCTTTTGCTTCTCCTCGTCAAAGTTCAAAGTATACTTGAAAAAGGAGGACTGTTGTACTACGATATACTTATTTACTTTGTGCCCTTCGGTTAAAGCACCCGAGGTCTTTTTATATAAATTGAAATGTTAAGCAAGTAAGCATGCATAAATTCGCTTTATCCTTTATATGCCAGTAATTAATGGAGTCTTTGAGGGGAATATTTTACGTAGGTGTATCAGAAGATAAAAGATGGATAGAATAATATATTATAGGATATGAAAATGTTTGGAAAACTTATGTAACTTATATAACGGGAAAGTTCAATTAAATGCCTACGCTTTCTCAATAAAACTTCTATACCATCCATCATCATTTCCCAGGTTCTGTATGGTGCATTCATTTTCATTAGTAAAATCTTTTGCGTAATATATATTGTACATATGTAAGTACTGACCTTTTAAGAATTGATTACGCGTAAGTGGCGATGTGAAAAGCTTTTTCCCATTTATCACCCCATCATTATATCGTCAACTCTGTTATGCAACAATAAAACTGACCTGTGACATTATTCAACCAGCTGCGTACAACATAATGCCCTTGTAATTATCGAGCTGATAATGTGTTGTCATATTATTCCGGCTATTATCCTATTCTGTTTTGTCATTCCAGCCATCTGTGAGGATCCCGAGATCAAGGAAAGAATTATCCAGTTACGAACAGAACAGCAAACAAAACGCCAAAATGAGGGACGAAAGAGACCTTCGAGAACACACTCAACCAACTCACGAACACAAAGCATACGACGTACTTCACAAAGGGATAAGGGGCTCACTTCCAAGCGGGATGCTGCTGATGAGGCACAAATGCTCAGAGCCAGAGAAGAACTCCACAAGGTACAGAATATTGAAATAAACTCTACACTAAACGTAAAAGTATAATATGGTAGCAGTTACCACTCCTTAATAAAACCACACTAATGGCATACTCTCGGGATAGGACGATAAGATAAAAAAATCTATGAACGATTCCATATGTGTTTGTATCTTTTAATGACCAAGAAGTTTATCTTTTGGAATGGTTTTCATATTCACATAAAGTGGGTAAAAGCGGTATGTGTACCATACGCTTGAATGGAGATAGATGCGCATGAAGTGAGGTGAAATATGAATATTTTATCCGTAAAACGTCAGTATAATGAACTATGAACAGGTTTACTAGGAAAATGAAGATAATAATAGGGCTCTCTGAATATGAACTTACTCTCTTCTCAAGTGTACTACCAGAGAATCACACATATCATAGAACTTATGCTGAATCAACTCCCGGAAGAAAAGGGAGAGAAAATGGAACGAAGGGAGAGAAATGGAGAAAACCTTGAAAAGAATTGTTTAAGCCTGAAGCATCCTCACATAACACGAGGCGCACTTGTTATACCGTATCGTATGCAGGAGAATGAGATGATGATCATCCTAAGCATTCAGTTGGAAGGAAAAATTGAAAGGATTTATTACACACAGACAAACTTTGCATACAAACGATACCTTTATAAGGACAAAGAAAGTTCATAAACTGGGTTCATTATATTTTCCTTTCTTGTCCTTGTCTAAGCCAACTGTTCTTGAAAAAAAATGACTTTCTCTTTTGCTTGATAAAGAAAGTGAATTTTAATTTTAGCTTGAATACTTTCATTTTTTCAACAGGAAAACAGCCCTTCGCCAACAGCAGATGTCACAGGTGCCAACAAAAACGCCGCCGCAAATGGAACTGCTACTGCCACAACTGCCGTTGTGAATGGAAATGGAGTAGGAAATCCTGATAGTCAGAACAATGTTCATACAAATGGAAATGAGAATGCGAGCTCGGAAGAGGATCCCGATGACAGAACTGTGTTGCCACCACACGTGCTCGGAAGGGATTCTGTAGGAAACATGAAATTGAAGCAGGATGAGATGAATAGACTTCGTGAAATAGCTGTCAAGAGTGGATCCGTTAACCATAACAATCACTTGAACAATCACAATCATCATCATAACAATACAAACAATGCGGAGAGTAACGGCGGGATTAAGATGAATAATTTATTGTACAGCGAGCAGAACAATGGGTCTCTAATAAAAAATAAGAACAACATTCATAAGAACCTGAACAATAGCGGGGGGAGTGGGGAGGGTAACTCACCCGTAGCCGTTTTGTCTTCACCTGATGACAACGGGAATTTGTTGCCAAAACCAGAAATTAATCCTACTGTGGACAATAAAGTTCCTTTAGGTGAGTCAATACATAATATAAAAACATGCAGTTAATTTATTGTTTTATTTTATTGAACCTGATAATTCTCCTTGTTGCAAGTTACATAAAATAACTGTTATTTTTATTTTTCATTTTTGCCGATTTTTTTGTTGGTTTGTCGCTTGTTCTCCAAAAAAATACCATACGAATTTTGCTGCCATGAATGTCTGTTGTGACTTGTGACGACATCGTCCGTGTTCCCTTTTACCGTGCTGATATGTGTGTGCCGTAAAAAATTGTGTAATGCCAAAAAAATGTGTGTGCAATGCCCATGTTTGTATGCTGCCATGCAATGAATGCAATAAAACTGCTAAATTACGCACGCAAAACCCAAATCCCATCCCCGATAAAATAAAAAAACACGTACAAATGAAGGAAGTGGAGGACTTGGTCTTGCTAGTGGAATGCCATTAAGTGGTAGTCGGGATAATCTCGTGGGTTTGAGCAGCAGTGCCGGAAATAGTACAATTGACATTCACGTCTCGGTGACAATCAATACAAATAGTCCTGTCTCGACGCTTACAAATGGTGGTGGCTTGGGTACGCCAAATACCACACAGGGATATGGTGGTGAAAGTGTTCATGGTCACTCAAATGGAGGTCCACATAGTATCCCGTTATCTCCCGGAAGCTCAATTTTTACACCCCCTGGAACGCTCTCAGATTTGAAGAAACAACGCTCCCTCATCCGCACCAGTTCTAATCCTTTAACTAATGGTACACTCACTAACTTGATTGCTCTTCCAATTCTTCCAACATCTACACCACCAACATCTTCAAGTTATTCCCCATCTTTTGAAACTTTCAAGCCTTCTTCTTCTGCTTCCTGTAATTCTACCACCCAGTCCGTTGTAACGACTTCCTCTGCTTCCGCTTCTACCTGTACAACAAATGCTTGCGCTAAAAATACCTTCTCTGGAGAAGTAGTTTCTCTTTCACCTGCTGCCTTGCTTTCACAGAATAATCAAAAGAACACCTCCACATCTTTTGCCAATTGTTCCCAGTCATCAGCTTCCTCGTGGCATTATTACTGGAGTGACTGGAGAAACAGTTTTACCTATTCTCAGTCACAATTTGATAGCGCTGCTTTCTCCTCCAATACTTTACCTTCCACCTGCTCCTCAGGTGAATATCCCTCTGCTAGTCTTCCAAAGCAACAACTTCAACAGCCACAACTACACGCGGGACTGGGTAATAACAAGTCCAAAGGTGGTGTTAGTGGTGGCTGTAGTATAGTTGGAGGTGTACCTGTATTGCCTACTTCCGCTACTTCTTCCACTTTATTTCCCCTCGGGTCTTATTACTTTAATTCTAGTGTAGGCGGTGGTAGTAATGGTGGCAGTGGTAATACTATTCCTTATGATTCTGCTTCTCCTTCTTATAATTCCGGTAGTAATTCTTGTTCAACTAACACCAATAATAATCCTTTCAGTAATAACCAACACTGTTGTTACCTGAATAATTTAACAGGAGGAATGAATGATGCGATGACAAAGTATCATCCACCTGCTAGTCCTACAATGTCACTCAGACGCTACGTTGGCGATCCAGCGGAAACTGTGGGAGACTACGGAGATGGAGGAAAGCGCTGCTGCGTCATTGTTTAGAATAGATGTCTATATATTAAGTCAGTATAATTAAATGTACCTTGTAAAAACTAGTATACATGAAAGTAATCTTAAAAGGGACTATTAGCTATACATGTATGTAATCTACTAGGGTATGTAATTAACATTTAATTGTTTTACTACGTTCATCAAGATGTGTGTATAGCTATAGCCATTTCCCTGATGTACGTGCAGTTCATTTCAAGCGCTTTTGCTTGAAAAGAAAATTGGTATTCATGTTTCATATATGATACGCTAATGATATGAATCAAAATTTAATAATAAAGTGTTTCAACCTGAACGTACACATTTTTTGTATTAGCTTGCCAAATGAACGATGAAAAAGCAGATTACATGGTAAATTTAATAAGAAAGTAAGTTATGAAGATAAAATATACCTATTACTGTGTATTATTACTACATGTACATGTTTTTTGCATTTAAAAAGGACTAGCTCCTCTCTTAATTCAATCTATCCTCAATTTTTTATCCGTTAACAAGTCAAACTTTTTTAACCCGATTTACCAAACTAACCTGAAAAGTTTCTTACATCCACTTTTCTTTCCTTTTCATATATGCAGCGTATATTATTATTATAAGGTTAGCTTTCTCCTTCCATATATTGTATGTCTTCACGTTATCAATCCCATTTACTGCTTTATATACATAATTCTTTTAAATGCCAAAAATAACTTGTATCATTATTACACGGAACCAAAAATTTACTCTGGTAGAATTAGTTAATTCCACCAAGTAATTTAAGTATATCGAAAGAAAATAATATATACAATGTATCTTGTATTTACGTATAAGTGTACAACAAACAAAGAATTTACATGTTGTGGCATTTGTCAACAAAATGAAACTGTACGTATTATTACGATGATGTAGGACCGTACGTTATAAACTATCTTCTTCCAAATTTAACCGCTTGTCAGTGGCTTAGATATTTATATAATTATATCATAGGACTACAAATAGAAGGTACTACGCTATTATAGTTTTTTTTTTCAAAAAATAAAATAATATTTATTTCCATTTAGACAATGAAACCCGGTTCAAAACAATACCAAGCATTTCCATATTTTTAATATGTGTCTGTATTATAAAGGATAAATATATTGTAGATTAGAAGATATATAAATATGTAGCTTATTCAATTTCAGTCGGATGTTTTTCTAGATTATATATATTCTATATTTTACTTTACTTGTCTGCAAATATAAATGGTTCATATATTATTTTGATAATTTATGTAAATATTATTGCGTAGCTTTTTTTCTCCAGTGCCAAATCAATCTCCGATTTTCCATGTTAAATATTGTATACCTAAGCAGGTATCATACCACGAGTCATGAATGATAACGATAAATATATACAATACAAAATGGTTGTTGATTATTGACTGTGTGTATGTTAACTGTGGATTTTTTATTTTTAACTACTTCATTAATTAACTCTCAGCATATATAACCAGTTCTTTTTTTATTATTATATACGGAGCCAGTAACAATAGTGTGATGGAATAAATTTAGAGAGGATTCCTCTGTAAGTTAAGTATTGTACATATTAAACTTGATCCTTGTAGGAATTGTATTTAGGCATTTTCCCCCTTTTAAATGATTGTGTTCAAATAAGAGCATTATACGAGAGCATACGTTAATTTAACCCATTTCATTTAGACGTGTATGAGCCTAAATAGGGAATAAGTAATTATGCAAGGCAAACCCATAACGTAAATTGGATTTTAATTTTTGAAAGGAAAGCAATGAAGTATGTACCCTGATCGTAACGGTGAAAGTATATAGGCGTATAGAGGTTTTGTAATAAAACCGAGTCTGGATGGATCAATATTTTGACAATGACTGATTGTTGCACTGTACCTACACAAAAAACACTTGCCGTTTATCGAAGCAACCGTTTAATTAAGAGAGTATATAGAATTCACTATAGTATATTATGGAAGCATATTATAGAAGAATATCGCATTTGTATGAAATGGAATGGTTAAAAAATGAATGTACCTATAATGTAAAAAATGTCACGTGTATGATGGGTAGCTGTCACCAAATGTCTTTGCTTTCACTTGACATGTTACTTCTTGTTTTCATTATTGCAAAATATTTTGAAATATCTTTGAATTAAATAGACTTTATAATCAACACCGCATTCCGTTTCAACCGCTAATGCTGCGTAATATATGTTTGAGGTAAAGTAGCTTCTCCGCTGGATAAAATGAAATTCTCACATTTCGCATGTCAAGAAGCTTGTTTACGGTTACTGCAGAATGTAGGTAGTTTACGATAAGTTATTACATTCCTGGTTTAACCTTTAGAAAAAATATACATACTCAGTATACAAAGCAGAACAATGTAGAAGAACTATATAGTGTACATAATAAATTGTTAATTATTATTATTTCTAATGTT
>JAHZMV010006640.1:0-14213 GCA_027743765.1 Coecobrya sp. COE2
GTTCGAGTTATCGGGGCGACGGCCGGCCGGCCAGACATCCCCTTCCAATCTCATAAGGTATCCGGAGTACCTCCGGCTACCTAATAATTTCTCGCTAGGAGACATTTAAAAAATCTCAACAACGGTGTACAAAATGTTAGTAAAATATTTAAAGGGATAAGATGGTAATGGCAAGGTTCGTAAGTGAGATGTTGTTCGTAAGTGAGATGTTGTTCGTAAGTTGCATATTGCATTCCATTCCTTAAAACTTTTGCATTCTTTAGTTCGACCAACGACCGCGTAACTTTACGGGTACGGCAAGTACTATACTATAGGGCAAAATAAAGATGTGTTGTGGTTGTGCCTTAAAATACACCTCCACTAGCCAGGCTTACATGTCTACTTTTATCTATCTGCATTGTTGTGCATTCCACATGAGCATATGAATGCACGATTAGCCTTTTGTCATTTAAGTAAAAATATGTAGAAAACGGAGGTCCTTGCTAGACATATTAGATTTAATTGTTAATTAATTAACTAACTGCGTGCATAGTAAAGCAAGGCGTCCAACCTTTTAACCCTACATGCCTAAAAAGCAATGTAATAAAATTGTAGACGGTGTGTGGCGTTTGTTTGTGACTGCTACAAAAGAAAAATGGCCATGCAGTTATGTATCATAGCCTACTAAAGAAAGGCTTTCTTTCTTTCTTTAGTAGGCTATGTATGTATGTTGTTTTCTTTGAATAAATAAATGAATACGTATTTTAATGCACAATGCATCAGTTTGTAGCCTCAGTCTTATTATCATCAACGTCACAATCAAAATCACTCAGTAACAGATTTCAATTATTTTCTTCCGTATTGCATGTTATAATGTCTTGATGATAGAAAAGAAATAATAAAATAGCATGTACGTGCATATTGCTAACCTGAATTGCAATCATTTCCATTTTTACGTTGACATTAAAAGTAGACAGACGGGAGGTACCATTTTATTCTTTCTTTGTACAACAATCAATTCATTTGACTTTATATGGATTCTTGCAGCAACAAACACCGGTCGACCGACTGGCTCATTTAAAATGAGTCATTCCACATTTGTAGTAATATGCAAAGATTCGTCAGGACAAAAAATTAAAATGGACATAAAAACTTGAAGCTTTGCTTTGTTGGGAGGTGATGGAAGATGAGGAGGTGGATCTTGAGAAGAACAGGGACAAAAATGCCGATGTCACTCTGCTTTCGAGAGGTTTATGGTTTAGTACATCAAAGGGTTAGAAGTGTGTACATACAAGGTAATGGATATATACTGAAGGAAGGAAGGTCTACATACTATCAAAGAATGATAAAGAAAACTGCTGCGTATTAAAGATGACGATGATGTGATAATAACATTGTGCTAGTTCAAGGTGTATACCAAAAATATTATCATATCAACGTAGAAAATCTAACTCTTCACCATAATCATCATCGGCATTGTATATTTATTAATAGGAAGCTGCATCATTTCCACATGAAAATGATACGGCACTCCATCATCGTCACCGACATTTCTGTTGGATTTTACTAGACGATTGATCACAAAGACAATTTGGAAATGTATGGCAAAAGCCGACGGGATAATTTTTTTATCCCGACACTCCACTCGACGCATCTTCAGATGCTTCATAAAATGCTTCAGATAAAAACTAGAAAAGTATATAAGATTCTTAAAATATTTTGATACTGAATAAAACCTCTGTTAAAATAAACAATAATTAGGTTATGCATCTCTGGTGACTTGAGGTTGTCATTGGCATATATTTTATAGCATTGCAAGCAGTGTGCTTAATTTTGATTTGAGTATACACACAATACAAGTCAATTATCAGTCTTAACCAACAAAAATATCAATCCATAATTCCTTTTAGGTACATCCTAAGATATTTAAAATGTCCTCAAGCATTTAGAAATGCACCGGCTTCGAATTTCAATTTTACGGTTCACTTTACAAAAACTCTAGAGTGAGTAGAATATGGGACGGACTGGGAAGAGCAGAGATGAATAAGATACTGTTTCCTTTATGATTCGATCATGGATTTTTCCCAGTATGCTTTTTCAAAGTCAATCTTTTTTCATCATTCATTCAATTCATTCAACTTCTTTTCTATATGCTTATATATTTCAGCAAGTCAGTCTCACTCCTTACTTTTACAAAAGATTATTGCCTTTGACTTTTTGACGATAATGACGACAAAGCGAATTGCACATAAAACAAAAGTTGCTTTGATAAAAAAGATGTTACTTATACTTGCAGTGGTGAGAACCTACAGCCGAGCCTCTAACTTTGTGCTAATGGAAAAGACACTTTTATTGAGTACTTTTCTTCCGTGCTTTCAAAGATTGGGTTGTATGTTGTGTGAATGAATACAAATTAAGTAATATTTCCGTCTGTCTTTGTTAAACTCATCAGAACGTTAACGGCCAAATGATTATTATATACTAACTTGTCTTTCAGTTTCAGTATATCATATTCCTTCTTCATCCGTTCATCCTGTAAGTCAGAAAAATAACAAAGGTTGCGGATCACATTGCATTCATGTCCTTTTCCCTTGTTCCCTTCAGGAACATCCAACAGCAGCAAAAATCTTAACCTGTTCTAGTAAAGTACAGACTGTCTTTTCTCCGGTATCCAAATCCAATGCATCTTTAAAGGGAACCCCAAACATAGTATACATATAAGCACAGGAGTCCTGTGACAGGACTTCCTCACCGTATTGTTTTAAAGGGTTCTTTGCATGAATAATGGAAGATACTGTTTACATTTTACTTCAAAGCATCACTGCATTGCATATTCAAAAGTTTATCTGCTCCCTGAATCATCGTCATCTCAGCAGCCAAAGCTCAGTCTATCGTGTTACCTACCATACCATCATACCACCGCCCTTTCTCTCCTTCGCATTTTTACTTGTTAAGTGAGACAATCCAAATGACTCTGCTCTTCCATGATATACCACGTTAAGCTTTGTAGAATTTTTCAAGGGTAATAACTGACTAGTGACTAGGTATTTAACTTTTGTTCACCCATCATGAGGGAGAAATTCGAGAAATATTCATGAGTTCACGTACGACGACGTGCACCACCAAAACTACTTTCCTTCCCAATTGTCCTACTCGTCTCGTTTTATTTCTTAAAAATATGATGTGTATACTACGGTATTACATTTTCAACAAATGCATGTGTACACATGCACATGTTGAAAATGTAAGCTTTTAATACCGTATTGCTACTTTCGTTAACACTGTTGTCTGTCATTCGGTTGTATTATCGTCAGGAGCACCACAACAGCGTTTCCCAGAAGCTGTTACAAGGCTACATTAGAATATACCACATGGGGCAAAATTTCCCCAAAGAAAAATAATAAGCACGCAGTAACGACTAGTAGTGACGGAAGAGATGGAGACGAGTGATAGAAACAAGGAATTTTCCCTTCAAGTTTCCTTTTCATGACGCGATTTACTTCACACACAACGCAGTTTGTGTGGCTAAATAATGTGATGTCATCATGCTTTAAATATAGCACGGGTGGATAAAATCTAGCATAGTAGCACAACGAAAAATACAAATACATCATTTATGAGGTTATATGATAAAACTTTTATTTCCAGTTAGTTTTGTTGATGGATAAGGTTGGATAGAGGGAAGGGTAAAAATAGGAAGACTTACTAATACCTACCTACATATTCATAATGTGATTTTATTATTTTTAAAAAACCTAGAAACCTTGTACCTTGTCTGTCGAAAGGAAGCTGTTGACAAGAATCAGATTGCGTGGAGCTACAACGATACACCGCACCCGCTTTCCGTAATCCTGGTTGCATCACTGACTCCGCTGTTGGTGCACCGACAAGAATCCTATAAATAACCGGTGAAGAAAAAAGAAAAAAATAAGGGTTATATTCTTTGTCAGGTTTACACTTCACAATTTTAGGTGTTTTTACACCTTATTTTGCGAAGGTGGAATTTGGTTGGATACATTTTTACGTCGAATACGCAATCATGAGGCTTCACATCAACTAGCAACCTGTCTCATTTTTCTGAGAACATGTCACTTTTTCAATCAGTTCAATTCACACGAAGCTTGTCATGCTTCACGTTTGTTTTCTGACAGGCACGACGAACCAAACGGATGAAATGAATAAAAAATGAGTCTCACGACCTACTGGACTTATTAGTAAATTATTAGACGAAATGTGACATTATGTTATTTCATATCCTTTTAAATACAAAGTTATCTTGTACAAAAACGATGCAACGTGCAATGCAACATGCCTTTCAATTTACACGTATAGTCGCAATGGTTTTGAGATTTTCATTCATAATATTGGTTGTTGGAGATATGCTTGTGTTATTAGCACATACACATGTATATCAGCTCATAATATCTACCTTTTTAAAACCTCCACAAACATGCACAGTAATAATATTCATTCATTTAGAGAAAAAGAACTTCAATTTTTGGTGTGGCCCGATATGGCTGTTGAGATACTTAAACCAAATCACACCCTCTTTTTTCTTACAAAAGTCGGTTCTCCAGCAGAGCTATAAATGTACAAACATGCACTTGCTTTCAACATTTTTAACTTCCCCATTACCATCATGGTCATCATCATCAACCGGCATATAATTATGGCTATAGGAGAGTGCAGCTTACTTAGATAAGCTATGTAAGATAAGAAAGTGTTTACAACGGAACACCATCATCATCGCCCCATTATCACTAACCAAAGTCACATTGCATTATGCGTGAACTTGTCCTGACTAGCAAGTACAATGAAGTAACTTGAAAATTAACATTTTAATAGCTTTAGCTTTATTAATGTTATAGTTATGGTTTCAGTTGAGCCTCAAAACTAAAATTCAATAGATATTCACACGGGGCTATCCGCTCTAGGTCAATAATGAGACGATTGCATTTTACGCATTATAAATTACCATAATAATAGAAGTTAAGGAAGAATCCAAAGAATTTTTTTCTCTGTTTTCTGTTTCTCTACTCAGGGAGATTCAATGGAATAAATATGGAATAATATTTGCCCTTCTTGTTCACGTTACCTCCATGATACCTCACATTACAAATGACCCATTGACACCTGATGACTTGGCGGGGCAGGTCGAAATTTCAGAATTGAGCTAGAATTAGGGGGTTATTAGAGATCAAAGGGTCAAAGTATTAATTATGCCGTATTCCTAGGTGGCTACACGTCCCGTGTACCAAGTTTCAGCCTTCTAGTTCAATTTTGAAATTTGGCCTGCCCCAACCCTTCGGGGTCATTAAAGGTCAAAGTGTCAAAGTACTAATTTAGTCCTATTCCAAGATGTCTAGACGACCCGTGTACCAAATTTCATCTTTTCAGCTCAATTTTGAATTTTTTTACCTGTCCCGCCCCTTGGGGGTCAAAGGGTCATTTTTATTCGAATTCCTGGGTGTCGATAAGCTAGTATACCAATTTTCAGCTTTTTTAGTTGAAGTTTCAGATTTCGAATGGGCCTGTCATTATTTGGTGATGTGTGGTTTAATTATGGGCTACGCTCTTGTTCAAGAAATTACGTTATTTCAGTTTAGCAGCAGAAGCCTGGTAATCGCTGAGAGAGTCCCATATGCATGCAATGAAGGACATGTATAATATGATTGTGTGGAGCATTTCACAATAAGCGCAATAATCTCATACCTTGGAATGACACTTGTCAATAATTTTGAATCTGTACTTGAGACGTTAATATGTGCTGGATTATTCAATTTAGTGCACATTGAGTTTCTATATACGACTCGTAATATGACATTTTGTAACTACAGCAGAACTAACATCAAAGATAATCACGCAAACACAAACACTACATTTGTGGTTTATGTCGAACACACTCTCCAACCATAGTTATGGTTGATATTCTTTGAACTAACCTAGGTAATCATTTAAAGTTGTTGATAAAATATTTAGAATTTGGAATTAAATGAATATTCACTAAAGTTGCATTGCATTGCATGTATGTTGGTATATTTTAAGTCAACAATGAATGTATGAATTGTAGGAATTTATATATGAATTTATCCTAGGAACACATCAAATACATAATAAATTACAACCGTATGTATGTATTTGTATTTTACACCTCATTGTCATTAGCTATATATTTTTATGTAAATGCACCATAAAAATCCTGTTTGCCCCTGCCACTTGCATAATTACTGATTAAAACTGTGTGATAACTTGATACATACATCATCATATAGTTTCAGGAGGTTTTCATTTTATAGTATATTTGATGAATATAAGGATAAAAACAGGTGTAAACGTCGGATAAGGCATGAGTAATTTTGTTTGTTATTTGTAGCATAGGGGTTTGTAAATATTGCATAACAATGTTTTTGAATGTGTACTGACTTAACAATGAATACTTTACAAATGGTACCAGTAGTTTGATAGGATGAATTATATGTGTGAGGTAGACAATGAAGCATGATATAACAATAGCATAAGTGCAACAGAAACTTTTAAACTGAATACTAATGAATCAATGAACGAATACGACTGATGATGGAGCATGTGACAAGGTGAGAATGAGAGATGCAATTGCTGCTCCTGCCTTCTGCCATTTTTCTTTTGTGTTTGCAGATGTCTAGTTAAGCTGCTAATAAGGCAAGACTAAAATACAATAAGAAGATGCAGAATCTGCATTGCAGATAGAAAAACACGAAGGAGGGAGTAAATTTCAGTATTTCACTTCCACTTCATCATGACCATTTTACGCTTTAACCGAACGCATATACATTATATTTTCGTTGCTGAAGGCCAAAATCATAATGTATGCCGAGTAAATACTACCTTCAACGCGATTTTAATGACATGCTTCATTTCATCCATTTCATTAAGAATGAAGAACATTTTTAACCCCCTAATCATTATTATTTTTAACTTAATTAAGATCAAACATACAGCAGCTGCAACAATATGGTAATATTTTTACCAGGAAATGTTGGAGTCCCTATGCATGGCCACAGAAAATCCAAACATACTGCTGGAAGGTCCACGATGTGTAATAACGCTAGGAACATCTACATTGAAACTATGCACAGGTGTAATCATCAGACTGCTGCTGGATAAAACCAGGAGAAATGTCAGTATGGCAAATTGATACGCAACGGTTGTTGCTGCCCACAAACATTTTTTTGACGATGGCTTACGCATTGTTTCTACAAAATCTACTAAACTTGATGTTGTACAACAACTAGAAACATTACTGTTGCCAATCTCCACCCCTGCTATTGACTCAGTCTTCACCTTCTTCAAAGCAATATTATTACTACTTCCACATAAAGACATTCCTAGAAACTTGGCCGAGGAGGAACGGCAGCAACGAGACCAAAATGATCGCCTCTGCTGATCATGATCGTAATCATTATCATCATCATAATCAGCTTTACTATTACAATATTCGTCTACCACATTCATCTCTGAAGCAGATCCTACAAAAATACGTGGAGGAGGATGACCATCATCATCACCGCACACTAAAGTATCCTTTCTCATCGCCATTTTCCCCGATTTACACTAGTCCACAAGCACTTATTATCCTTTTGCTCATAACCACAAGAATATTTACAGTGTAAGCTTCACTTTCCAATAGATATCCCGAGAAAAAATTGGCAGGTCACAGCGATTTCACCGAAAACGGAAACACATGGCCTGTTTTCATACCACGAGAGAATTACCCAATTAAACAGCACAAAGTACAGAGACAGGTACCATCACACGCAACAAGAAGAGTTGTGATGTGAAGCGATGATGATGCTGGGATGATGCCGTAATAATACGTAGGTATACGGCGTAGGTATGCGCCTTCTAAATTGCCTTGGATTGTTGGCTGGGATGAGTAAAGCGTGATGAAGCGTTGTAACGCTTACGCACAAAATGCACTTCTCTTTACAGCTGGCCGGTACACTGCTGCTGTGGCGTTACAGCCTCGTAATTTCCTTTGCCTCAAGACAAGATTCACTCACTCGCATTCACCAGCAGCACCAAAACGCACAGGAATATATAAAAACTCTTGCTTGCAGGCCTTCGGAGATTCTGAAAAGGACTGACTGACTTGACGTCTTGCGTTTTCAGTTTGTGTCTGTTTTCTACTAGGATGATGGAAGAGCACACACGTTGTGGCTTGAGTCACCGTCTTGTTCTCCTTCTTTACTTATTATTATTAGTTAGGCGATGCAAATGTACACACAAGAGTACATAAAAGCAATAAACGAATTACATTTATGGAGCGGTGTAACCGTCCACATGAAAATACTACTCCAACAGACACACACGCACAGTTTACTTTTTTCGTATGCGAACCCTTTAAATGGACATTGGATGAATATTATTATTTTCACGAGAGCAAGGCAAGAGAAGTAAGAGATTTATAGGGACACTATGACTATTTTGATGGTGGTGGCCCAGAACACAATTTTTGTGGCGAGTAGCAGTACAATGATGATGAATGTTATGATGATGTGACGAAGAGAGCTAGCTTGAGCTGTTCACCAAAATCTTAAGAAAATAGAAATGTGCAAAAGGCTAGGTAAATGATGAGTCAAAGGAAGATTGGTTGGCTCCTCTGGCTCATGATGTTTATTATGATGAATGGAGAATCTTTGTGTGTGATTTCGTGTAAGTGAAAAATTTGCGTGGGATGTCTCAAACTCACTCAATAATCTGTTGTGTCAGTTGTTATATTTGAATTGGGATGGAATCATATAATGATGATGACAGAAAAATGGACGATCGTTGTGTGTAGGCTGTTGAAAGGCTGTGTCTATTGGTTTGGTGTGCATCAAAATGGTTTTATCTTTATTGCAATTAGACAGAGAACGAAGACACCAGATCCCATTTCAGTTCAAGAAAAATCTATATAATGCCTTGGTTGATGGATGGCTGGATTAGGCGATATTTTTTGTAGATTTAAAACTAACTGATCAATTTTACATATGCGGCGATTTAAAATGGTGATGTGACGAAAATTGTTGTATGGAGATAGAAGACAAGTCACTTTTTCTTCCGTTACTCAAATATTTCCTCTAAAAGTTGTTCACTCTAATGTTACAAGTTTGGCACGGTATTCTGCCTAAAAATCAGACATATTTTTTAAGATAAATGTGCAATTTTTCGCTTTCCGTTCTCTCTCACTATACATGCCACCCTCTTTTAAATGACTGAACAGTTTGAAAGCACTTTCAACGCCATACAGGACCCATCCAATTTATCACGTCTTTGAGATGCACTTCCTCTTCTTTTGTATTTGCCACAATTAGTACGACAAGTTCCAGGTAACAACTGAATGAAATAATATCTCTTTTCATAACCCAACTCACTACTCACGTTTCGGATGGCTGACAAATGCAAAAGTTTACATAGAATAGCTAGTAATGACTTTGGTAGTACCAAATTGGTATAGATAGGAGGTTTGCATTTAACAACAATAATAAAACTAAGTTACTTTCACACTATCCATACAGCAGCGCTGCTTTCCTTCCACTTGCACTCACATGCTTGCTTTTTTGTCGATTAAACCGGGAATGAATCAAGCATTCATATAATAAGATTACTAATGGTTATGTATGATGATGATGGTTGCTGCAAACGTCCATGAGATGAATTTTTGCTATGTGACTATTATACTTGCATTTTGTGGTTTGTTTGCTCTACTTCCACTATCCCTGCTTTCCTGAATGAACAATGAAAGCAGAGAGTGCACGAGAGGAAGATAATAATAAAATGATGATGAGGATGAGCAGGAAACGCCGAGTTTTTCTGTAGCCAGTCAAGCATACATAGAGAAGCACACAAGGCAATTCAACCACCACTACTGCTGCTCTGAAAGCACATGTAGTTTCGTCCTGACTTTTCTGCCGAATGAATGATGATAATACGGTGATGAAGCGATGATGATAACAATGCTCTAAAAGTTGTGCGATAAAGCAACAAGAAAAGGCAAAAATATGAATCCTCGTTGTTGGCTTTCTTCGCCTTAGTCACTCGCAACAGTCACAAGAGTATAATCAGTCTGAGAGTTCCAGTCACTCAATACGATGCACTTCTCTGGCTTCCTTTTTCTGACAAAAAAGGAGAAGCCGGTGTTGTGTGTAACAGTGAATGTGTGATGAATGTTTGTCTTCTTCCGTAGATTTCCAACCTTCGCCCATATAAAATGTATGATTGTTGTGAATGAAGTTACTGTAGATATTATGCAGGATACATGGGAAAGAGAGGCGAGGCTCCGGCACCGTCCTTGTACACCTACAATGATTTTCTGATGATGAAATGATTTGATGACTTTTGTTGTTGTTTGTTGCTTTGTCTTCACTATTTCTTCGTCAAATGGGTAATCTCTAACAGAAATCTGTATTAGTTTGGTTTGGGCTGATTATGATGAGGCACGCTATTTTATATATTTCTTTCTGTGTAAGAAATAAGTATACGTTTACAAATCTTTCGGTTGTTCTATGTATTCTTTTCCGGTTTGTTCATATCAACAAACGTAAAGTTTTTGTTGGCTGGTCGCTCAAACTGATTCCCTCTCTGTTTTTCTCTGCTGGCTTCAAATCGAAAACAAACGACCTAAAATCACTCACGTCAGCAGCAGAGCACAGTAGTCAGTCAGACAAATCAGCTTCTAGAGAGCATTTGGATTCTTTTCTGTGTGACTTTGCATATTTAAGTAGTTCCAGAGAAACACGGCTAGTCAGATCATTCAAAGCAAAAAATATTTTTTCTCGATTTTGCCAAAAACACATTTATCTCTCTCTACAAAACAGTACCAATGCTGTAATATATTGCATTTAGTTTTTTAGAACACTCAACATTCAAAGCTACTAAATTCACCATATCACTCAATAGACTGACTAAAAAAGTCATAGACTGACTCCCAGCAGATAGTGTGCAATGACGATGATTTCAAACATTTCAAAATCTAATAGCTTTGCCTACGTTTTTCTTCCTTTAAAAATATAATCTCTTCAATCCTATCAAACTTACTGACTTGGCAAGAGCCACAGACAGACTAACAGCGTGCATTGGAAAATATATGTATGTACATGTAAATTCATGCATGCATGCGGCATACACAACAGCGTGACGATTTTTGGGTGATGATGATGAAGATGATACCGATAATCAGCAGTCCGCAGGAGAAGCAGTACTTTCTAAACGAACGTATTTAATATAAAGCTTATGCTTACTCGCTTTACCAGGCCAGTCAACAACACTGTTTTGGTTTCTTCGTGTGTTCAGTGAGTATTCAGTGTTACCAGATTACTTTTACGTAACTTTTTCTCTTGTCATGAACAAAAGTAAGCATGAATGTATGGCAGAAGGAGTAGCACTTTCGGTCCATTATGCCTACTATAATTCTATATACAGTGGAATCTCTCTAATATTGCCTTCGATAGTATTGCACCTGCTTATTATTGCCTATCTTTGGCTTCCCCTTTATGTATTTACGCAAAGGTTAAAGGACTCTCTTTAATATTGCATCTCTCTAATATTGCTCCTTTTTGCCTTCCCCTTTGGGGCAATATTAGAGAGATTCCACTGTAATAATAATACACAACAGTGTGTTCGTGGATATGAGGATATGACTGAAACGTCTTTCGACAAACTCCAACACTTTTACAGCAGACTTCTCTATTTTGGCTTCCAAAATCTACTTTCGTTTGTCTCTCTCTATGAACATAACTACCAAGTACAACACGGCAGGACTAGCAATAATATTTATAATAAGATGAAATGTTCTTTTAGCTGATGGTTCCTTGTTAAACGCTTCATCTTTGGATTATAAACATTACTGATAAAGAAGTGCTATGAAGTTCGAAACGTATATTCCTATAAACCAGAGAGTCTCCTTTCCCCATTGCCCCGTGCATCCCAACTAGTGGATGAAACGGAAGTCATTTAAATGTGCGGTCAAAGTATTACAAAATACAGCTATATTTAACATTATTAGCTTATTTCAAACATCTACAATCTCATACACGCTTATATACAAACCTCAGGGTAGAGGAAGAAAGGGCATTGAAATTGGAGGAGGTGGAGGAAGAAAATATATTACAGCGTAACGTGAAAAAAGCAAAACAAGTAAGCACACAAATCTTCCTCCTACAAATAAGACACCACAAGCCAAAAAAATAAGTGTACTGAACTGACTTCTTTCTTGAAACCGAGAAGACACAAAACAAAAAACCAACCTCATTTTTTTGGGATAATATTATATGACTTTAACTTTTGCAGTAACACACTTCTAATATTGTATAGGTATTATATGTATACATTATCATGATTTCATGTTGTGTGCGGTAGCAGTACAACTGTAACAGGGAGCACACATAATCATCATTACATCATTATCATATATATTCTTCTCCTGCTTCGTAATAAGTTTAGTAGAAAATGTGCTCGATTTTTAGGTGCTTACAGCTTTCTTCTTATTCTTCACTATCCTTCTGTCTCCTCCCTTTCCGAGCACGAAATGCTCTTTGTGTAACTATGAACATGATATGTGCATCTATGAAATTTAAACATTACTCTGCTACTGCTACTCACTATATGGCCACGCTGTGATCCATGTAGACAAAATAGAACAACAGCAGAAGACAGGAAGGATGAAAGGATATTTCTTTATCTTTACTCATTTTTAGGAGCATGTGGGCTTTGGTTTATATAGGGTGAACCAACAAACCTTCGTTATTGGTTATTTCTTTACGCGCTGGCTCTACTGTCAAACGACTTATATACCTTTTCACCTTTTTAATATACTTTAGTAAATCCTGAGAGCAAAAATGATTACGAGGACGAAGGAGTTATGATCATCATCGAACTTCATCGTCATCATCGAAAAAATATAAGGTGGCCTAAAAGAGAAGTATTACGAATATATGAACTTATATATATCCAGTTTATTTATGAGAATCACAATAAATACTTACAGTGGGTATTTATATTAGGTGAATGTTTCATCCAAGCAGTAGTCATAGTTCATAAAAAGCTTTCTTTTCTTGTTGATCTATCTAGCGATGATGATAGACTATGGAACTGCTGGCCAAAAGTCGCTCATTATTACACAGACATTTTCACCAGCTAACTCTCTAGAGACTCTCTCTAAAAATATATAATGTAATGTGAGCAGGGAATTCGGTGTGCCATTTGTCGTCGTATCAGTAGCAGTACCTCGAAGTATGTGTGTAGTGTGTGTACTAATAAAGACTGCAGAAATAAGTGAACCATACAGTGAGTTAGTTTCCCATTACGAGAATGATGATGATCGAATCCTCAAAGTATCCCAGTTTCGTTGTATCCCCAGTTCAATTTGCCAACTGCCTGGTTTTCCAAGTTAGATTTCATCCACATCAGTTATCCTTTCATGATTGGGCCATGATTTCACTTTTCTTCTGAAGTTTTCCCCCTTCCATCTCCTCAAGATGTACTTGACCTTTTTAATGTCAGAGAATTTTAATATCAAGTGCATAAGATCTAGACACTTTACATTAAAACTACTGAAAAGAAAAGGAACGAAGAAAGAGAAAAAACGCTCTACTAATGAAAATGTTGGGTAGTTCTGGTTTATGGCTTACACGTTGATTTTACTGTTAACCTGCTGTTTTTTTCTTTTTTGTCCTTTTCCCCCTTGCTCAGATAACTTACCTATTATATAATATATATAGGATATATAGGATAGGATATTATACGTATATATAGGATATTACCTAATATATAGGAACGTTATCTAAGGAAGTGCCAGCACCAAAAGTCATCATGTTAGTATAAGTTGTTGCGTGATGGTTTGATGAAATGGAAAAGAACAAGGGAGAAAACGACATTGTAAATAGGGGAGACATGATTCAGTTGCGATTGCAAGAAACTTTTCATTCTTTACGGTAGCGTCTTATTGAAAACGAAACTACCCAGCATGAAACTATTCTCTACAATAAAAAAGCTGGTTCCCAAACATTACGGTTATACATTATGCATGTATTTGCCACACCAATATTGTAAAGATCAAGACACGAAAAGTTCAATTTACTTTTCATTTTAAATATACTTTAACCTCTGCAATGGATGGTTTATTTTCAAATTTTCGACAATTGCTAATGTGCATATGAATGTATGTATAAACATCTAATATCGCGTAGTAGTATCAGTCACAGATGTTATGTATTATG